>OZ038399.1:15618517-15813517 GCA_964036045.1 Eutreptiella sp. 'Long Island Sound 2002' | reverse complement strand
GATCTCATTGAAGTATCTGTCGGTGTGGCTGAAGCCCATGTACAACAATGTGCTGCGGGCCATTACTGTCTTCATGACATTGGAGTACGCCGGGTTCAGGTGCAGCAGACTGCGGTAGCCCTCGCGGGTCAGCACGATGGACTGCGGCCGTGGACCTGGATCACGGGGGCGAGAACATTGCCCCCGGATTGGCTTCCCGGCTCCTCGTCGCGGATCATGTCCATGTAGCAGGGCTTCTTCTTGGAGGCCTCCGCCTGAGGCGTGATGCCCTAGCACACAGAGCACCTGCGCTGGAGGTTGCTGGGGGCTGCTGAAGATTCCTGGGACTTGCTAGCGGTTGCTGTGTGGTTCTCTGTGCCAAGCAGGGGCTGTTTGGGTGGCTTGCAGAAGCATAGGAGCTGGTCGTAGTTGGTTGTCAGGATGCCGCGCACCTTCAAGCGCTTCACCATCAGGAGGCGGGCGGACATCTCAGGGTAGCGTTTGCTGTTCTTCAGAATGCAATTCCCGTTCAGCAGTCGACCCCGGTCGAGCCCCTCCAGCAAATACTTCAGGGGCCATTTGAGGAGGTCTCCGCACGAGTCCTCCAGCAGTTGTGCCGCCATCTCCAGATTCTCTGCTGTGGCCTCCTTCACCAGCTTCTTGACCTCTCGGCTGGTGAACCGCATCTTCTCCTTCGGCAGCACCAAGTCGACAAGCACCTTCTTTACTCCTTCAAGCCCTTGACCGGCATGGTCCCCTTCGTCATCAAGGTCCTTATGCTCAACACCTTCGTCACCCTGAGTTGCAGTCACAACCGTTTCACCCGCAATCTCTGCGGCCATCCCGGCCTCTTCGGCTGTCAGCGGTTACCCCCTCGGCAGTCTCTGCGGCCATCCGGGCCCCTTTAGGAACTCGGATGATTTGTGCCTTCAATTGAGTATCATCTCCTTCGACCTCCTTCGGCTCCAGAACGATGTCCCCACCAATTGACAGTTTGATTAGCTTGGGGTCAGGTTCTGTTCATTGCAGCGTCAGCCCTCCGGCTTCCTGGAGCAGCACTGCCCAACTGGGCAAATTGGCCGGAATGGAGAATCCTGCCCCGAGGAACAGCAGGCAGTTTAACGACCGGATCTCTTTCAGTAGATGGCCCGTCTGCAGCAACGAGTCCATCAGTGAGACGTGGTGTAGCACACGCACCAACTTTCGCAGCTTCAACCCATCGTCTTCCGTGACCACAAGCCAGTGGATGCTCGCAGCTTCTAGCTTGGCATGCAGCTCTGCGGCCCTTGTGCAGATGGTAATCTTTTCGATGTTGGTGTTCTGCGCACCGGTGACAGGAAACTCGTTGGTGATCCACATTGGGTCGTAACTGGCCTTGTTCTTGCGACATCCCAAGTAGCCCTTGTAGTAATTGTGGTAACTGTAGTTGTCGGATGTCAGCCCATTCAGGCAACTTGCATTGTGCACATACACAATCACACTGGACGCGATCCACTTTTTCCATTTCCCGGTCGTTTTGTGGTGTGCAGTCGCGCCGCGATGATCCCTGACACGACCTCGTCCACCCACTGCATTAGACCCACGGTGGTGCGTGGGGCTACCACCTCGACCACCACGTACTGCAGGTAGTCCAGCATCGCCCCGTCGGGCAGCCAGTCTTCCCACACGGATGGCGGTTGGTGGGGTCATTCACATACACCTGCCACATCTTCACGGAGTAGTGATGCATCATCATCCATCGCACCCGCGCGACTGCGGACTGGTCCATATCCCCCATTCTCTCAGCCCCGCTCGGGTCCTCCATCGTCACCCACAGCCCCCACAGCGTATGCATCGCCTTCACCTCTCCGACGACCCCTCCTGTTCCACCAAAACGCCCTTCCGAACACCGCATCGGGGGTACTGCGTGCCCACGGCTTTGCCTGAAAACTCGTGCAGAATGGCGTCCCGCAACTTGGTCAGGATGCTGTCCCGCAGCGGAACCGTATGCCGCACTTGTGCCCAGTGCAGCGCAGACCAGGGTCCGGTGCAGGGGTGGATCTGATTCGGATCGGCCCCGTTGGCCAACAGGCGCCACGCAACCGGCACTCGGCCTTCGTAGATGGCCCGCGCCAGCGACGGGGAGTATCGCTGCAGCCGCGAGAGGTCCTTCATAAAGCGGTTGAAGGTGCGGCTGACGGGGGGCTTCTCCTCGTCTTCTTCCGTGCGGGAGCAGTGGTCGTACGTGAACACCCAGTCAGCCCCCATCTGCATGATGTACTGGAACTGCCCCGCCTCGATGCCGTTGCCCACGCCTGCGCACATGATAACGCCATGGAAGATGCTCTTGTTTCGGAGGTCGCGAAGGAACGAGAAGAACAATGCCAGACAGCCCGAGACCTTCCAAAGTTGTGTGAGGTCCGCATGGATGACGATGCCGTTCACGTCCTGCAGCCTGACGAACAGATGGTCATCGCTATCGCTTAGGGCACGGAGCAGGCACGTGTAGAGGTCGTACCATAAATCCTCCCGCTCAGTGGGATCTTCCCACTTCTTGACCAACTCCGTCTGTCTTGCCTCGTTGAGGTCCATATGGGCGATGTGAACGGCCCCGTAATTCGAGTGCTGCACGAGTTTTGTCACCTGATCAATGCATGGAGGCACGCCTTGCCCTTGCCACTTACCACCGTACCATCCCTCGAAATCGATGAACAACAGGTTGGCAAACGTTGCGATGGCTGTGGGTGACTTACGATCGTCCTTGGCAGGGTAGCAGCAGACGGAGGTGATATGGGAACGGTTGTTGGGGGGCTCAATGTGCTTGATATTGTCATGGTTGTCCATGTTCGACCACACATTCGCGATGTTGCGGCGGGCGAACAGCGCCGTCGAGGTGGACGCCAGATGCGTTTCCAGGTCATATCGCATCCCGCAGCCGCGCTCCCAATACTTCCCAACGAACCGTTGCATCAGCGCGACAAAATCGACCGGCACCAATATGCAGGAGCGCTGCCCGTCCTTGGCCAAGGCGTTTGTCAGCGTGCACGCATCACGGCCGTGGATGCGGATATCGAAAGGGAACTCCCACCGTCTCTTAGACATCACGTACATCAGCGTTTGGATATGTTCACCAGGGTTCAAGAAAATGACCTTGAATCCATAGTTCTTGTCGATCTAAAGGGCGGTGAACATGGCCTCCAAATACCACAAGGGGACGTCGCTTTCCGCAACTTTTGGCTGAAATGTCCCAAGGCCCAGCGCAACCAGGGACGGATGCGTGACCTCCAGCCATACCTGAAGCTAACACCTGCCATGGCAGGTGTCGGCAGGTGTCAAGCATGTGGCTCGTGGTAGACATGCGGCACACACACACAGACCGAACATGGGCATTCTTGCAGCACAGGGTACGGTGTGACCACAGAACCATTGTGTGTAAAGAGAAATGTATCTTGGACTGATGGATTACGGACTGCACATGATGTAGCACAGCCCGGACCAGCACGGTCCGTAGTGTAGCCTCAGAGGCTATGAAGCATTGGCGAAATTCCACTCCTACCCGAAGAAGCGGCGCAATCCAAATCGCAGCACGTGTCGATGTCCTGGTACCACTTTCATCTCTGAGAGATCGGCCACCAACAAGAACCGCATTGCCTGGGGGCTGTCAAACCCATTTCTACGGAATGCCACTTCGTAAGCCTTCAACTGTGGGCAATTGGTAAGGAGCATGGTCAGAATGTCAACCTTCGTGGCACTTGATGTAGCTGCAGCAGTCTCTTGCTCTTCATTGTCCACCTCCTCATCAGGAACAGCTGCTTCTGCAATACCCTCTACACCATCATTGTCCTCGTCGGATACCTCGGTACCTTAGCAGTGGCAGTTGAACTTTCACTTTCGGTCCCGCTGGGTTTAGATTTTGTGTCAATGCTGCTGGAGCTACATGACCCCTTATCGTCACTGTTGCTGGTGCTGCTGTCAACGTCATCCTGGCGTAGTAGCCTCCGTGGTCGCTCAGCAGCCCATAAGTGTGCTGCGTGCTGAATCAAGGACTCAAGGACAAATGAGGAGCTCGTCTGTGACAGTCGTGGCACCCAGACTGTGGCGTCGGTCACCGATCAACAATTTCAGGGACGAATTCATTGATTCTGTGCTGGCTTGTGACAGAGACACACACACCACCCTACCAGCCAGCCGTAAAAGCCTTTGAAGTGGTGGGTCATTCTACTGCAAAGCGCTTTGAACCCATGTGCAGCAGTCCCCCACAGCAATGTGCCCTTTCTGGTTCCGGACAGTGTTGATCTCGCGCATTGCACGGCTTGCAATCTGCATGAACAGGGCTGTGTCAGCCTCTACATCTGGGCAGTGGACCACCCTACCGAGCAGCTTCAGGTTGGCTTGCACTTCAGTGCTGTCGAAGGAGACGTCCATGTCAAATCAACCACGCTGTGGGCACTGGCTTGGCTGTCCAACATCACAGCGTGAAGATGAAAACGTTTGTTTTCGTGCCCATTTACCCTGTAGAAGCGGTACGCCTGGGTGGGAACCCGTAATGGATTCACTGCAGATCCAATGCTGATGACAATTCTGTTGGTCTTGTGGCGGTTGCATATGTCGCACCACATGCCCAAACCAATCTCATACCGCAGCCAAGGACGCCCATTCTTCCAATTGTCCAATCGAAAATTGTGCTGTCCCACTACGGTTGGGCATTGCTGGGCCTTGGAGGGCGTTGTTTTCTTCGAAGTGGCCGTGTTCATGCTGCGCTTCCGCTTGCGCTGCAACTTGTTGGGCTGAGCAGATGCCACAGGCTCCTTCACCTCTGAAACCTCAGGCTCCTTTGTCTCTGGGGACTGGGAATCTGCCAATGGGCGCTGGTTACCCACCCGATGGTCTGATTGGAAGATAGCAAACATGATCTGAAGTCTGTACAAGGACGGCGACTACAGAGCACAATACTGTGCACTCAGACCACAGAACAGTAACATGAACAACAACACACTGCTTGCATGCACACCACACAACCCGGCAGGTGTCGGCAGGTGTCAAGAAAATTTTTGGCAGGTGTCGGCAGGTGTCAGGAAATTTTTTGGCAGGTGTTAGCTTCAGGTATGCCTCCAGCTCCTTGCAAGCCACGAAGATCCGGTGCCATGTGTTAATCAACCGGTTCCGCAGGGCGGTCTGGCCGCGGTAGCTTCCTACGGTCCTCCACTTGCCATCCCGGTTTGGGGGTGAAAAGTACTACATCATTTCCTGCCCTTGCCTTTGCGTGAGCTGTCGCTGTATCTCCTGCACTACAGGTGGCTGAATTTCTGAGGGTTCCTCAAACACCCATGCTCGCTGCTGCTCTCACACAAGGAAAGGCGATGCGTCGTAAGTTCCATTTTTAATGCCAGAGATCAGTTCGTTTGCAGTCATGCGAACGGTGCGCAAGGCCTGAAAACGCATCTTTGAGTTTATGGGCTTGCAAAGGTAGAACAGACAACGCACGGGAAAGCCATGCTTTGAGGGCCTGTGGCACATCATGCTGCGCAATCTGCAACCTCAGGCTCCTCTTAATCCCATTGATGGCATGCTTGTGGTAGGTAGGAACTCGTGCAATCAAGCGACGTTGCAATTCAATACCCCACATGTGTTTCACTACACCCTGGACTGCGCGAAAAAAGGAATCAAACAGCCGGCCTGGGATTTTCCCCAATGAAGAGGTTAGCAGGTCAGGCACATCCTCTACTCCCTGGTCGGTATCCTTACTGCTCCGCACTTTCCAAAGTACATCGTTCACGCGCCGGGATAGTGTTTTGGCTTCAGATGAAGTCTCCTCCCGCAAACTCCATCGCCACCGCAGTTCGCTTATTCCCCACCCTCTTGCTAGGTCAATTTGATTCAGGGTGGGGCCAATACACTGCCAAAGTGCGACTTGACATTAAATGCATCCCCTGGCGGGTCTCCCTTTTGCAGCAGCACCATCGAGGCTTGGTGACCCCCGACTTTGGCTGGTACTCTAGACAGGGAGGGTGCTTTCCCAAACCCCAGCTAGGATGGAACGGGCTTGCCCAAGTGACAACCTGCTACGGGATGCATTCTTGGCGTACTTCCACCAACATTCCACCAACCACAACAGAATTTCTTCCGCTGTTCCATGGCCACACTACCTGTTGACACGTTGCGCATCGACCACACATTCAAAACGGCAATGAACGTTGGGTTTGCTAGGAAGAAGGTGGTAGCTGGTGTGGAGAAGCGCGAATGGGTGCAACAATACAGCGCAGTCTTTTTTGCGTTGAATGCCGACAATCAAGTGGTTGGATGGCAATTTTGTCGCAACTTGCGTCATGTGACCCTGCAACTGCTGCTAAAAAGGGTCGCAAAGCGTGGAACAGTGTCTACAGTTTACACGGACCAGTGTTGCCATGACCGTAATTTTCTGCAGCGCATCTTTGGGCCACACGTGAAGGTATTTTTAGATACCTTTCACTTCAAACAGAGGCTGCGGCGCGCCTTGTCCACAAAGCACTTTGGTTTTGGTCCAGCGATGATGAGTTTAAAAAAACTGTGGGGCGATGACAGGCAGTGGACAAGGGAGGAAATGATTAGAAGATACACAAACATAGAAGATCCACAAACATAGTTGTACGACCACACCAGGACCAATTCATCATTCCCGTAAACACGGAAGGCGTGTTGTTCCCAACTTCTTTCCGTGTCAGGCCTCATCTTGGAATCGCACTTTGGGCATAGAATGTCCGATCTCAACTGCTCCGCGGGATTCCAGAAAAAGAGCGTGGGTCGCAGGAAGTTCTCAACATGGGGATCCGGGTCCAGCTCCAACGTGGGATACACGAAGTGTGGCAGGCGCATCCCCAATAACTTCCGCTCTGCCATCATCCATGACCTCAAGGATCCCTGGAGACACACACACACCCACATACACACACCAGCGCGTACAAACACCATGTATGCTCATATCGAAATTCAAAGAAGAGGAAATGGGATGTCATTCACAGCTTTTGTGCCGCCGCAGCCGTGGGGAGAGCCCCACCGGGTCTCTCAGCACTAGATCGAGCTCGGTCCCTTTACCCCAAGTCCCGTGTCTCTTCATACCCTGACTCCCGGCCACGCCCTGAGGGGCTAAACACTTTGAGATCGAGGTTAGCCACGAGGCGAGTGCACACACCGTAACACCGGCTTCCCCATAGAGAGGTGCACCAGAGTACCACGGCATGGAGGAGTCTCCATACCGCTGTGGCAGGCCAGGACAGGTGGACTCCCACCAGTTTCCTATTTGCTAAAACCACAAGCAAACACGCAAACACGAGGCAAAACACGCACGTCTCCTGTGGCACATCTCGTCAGTGTGCCGCCTCCTCGTGGGTCTCGTTCATGCCAAACTGCCGCATAACCCCCCCCCCCCCCCCGGCGCAGGTCTGAGACCCAGCGGCTCCCATGCGCAACGCACGCCACACCCTCGAAGTATACGGCCGCCCCAAACATAAATCGCCAAAGGCGCCCCGCACACACCGGCGCCACCCGCCAGGCTTCAGGCGTCCGCAGACCAAGCCCAAGAGAGCGTGGACGACCCCTGCCGCCGCCAATGAGGAAGCGGTAAATGTACAGCGACCGTCAGGCACTGCCGCCCTGTCGCAGAGCTGCCCGGTCAGCCCAGGGCAGCACCCCTGAGATCCGCAGCAGATCCCAAAATGGCGGGCCAGCGCCCAACCCAGCTCCAACCCTAAGAAAGCATGGACCCCGGACCCACAACAAAGTGGCAGCGGTGCAGGCCAAAGGACCAACGCCCGGCATATAACCACAAAATCAGCCCGCGACATCCATGCAGGGCAGGGCCGCCTCTACAGACAATCGCCCGGAGGGCTCCCGCCTGCGCACACTGGACCTGCCAAAACGCAGAGAGAATACGAGCCACACACAACAACCAGAACATTGGCGCAGCCATGGAAGCCAAAAAACGCCCACAAATGCGCGAGCAATGCCCGGGCGCAAAGCAGCCCGGCCATCCCAGGGTGGCACTCAGAGACCTGACACAGAACGCAAAGCAAAGGGTGAGCGCACACTCCCACCCCAGCCCCTCGGAGACCGGCTGACCACCCAAAAAACAGACTACACCAACGGCCTGAAGTGGCCAGCTATTCTCACCACCAAGGGATAAGACCCCTGCACCCATAGATACGGGACGGGGGTACGACGACCCCCGTTCCAGTCCGTCAGCGACACCACCACCCTCTGACCTCCCCTCGACCCCGTCACCACATCCCACATCCCCCCGCAAGTGTGTCTGCCCCCCGGCTTCACCCCGGGGTCCCCAACCGCGGTGGTGCGCCGCGTCGCCTGCCCCCGAACCCGCTTGGCGATGTCCATGGCTGCGGCACCCAGGAAGTCGTCCCTCTCCCCGGGATCTTCTGGCACGCCATACGCGACGTACAGCCGCACCCCATTCCGGAGGAGCACCCGGTGACAGGCTCTGCGGCCCACCAAGGCTCCCAACTTCTCCCGCAGCGCGGCGCGGCGCCGCGCCGCGCGCCGCTGAACGGCCTCCTCCGAACGCTTGCGCGAGCGGCTCTTGCCCCGCCTCCGCCCGCCGCTACGCGCACGGCGGTTACGGCGGCGCCGGGTCATGATCACATGCACCAAGAGAAAACGAGTGCTACAAGCAGGCGCCGGCACTACACGACATCAAGTCATTGCACCCACCGACTCCTCCAAGCGGTACTGCAAAAAAACCTCGTGGAACTCCGCCCCCCCTTCACCACCCCCCGGGGACCACAGGCCCGCTCTCCACGAATGCGGCAGAACAAAGGGCCCCATAGGCACCCCCAGGGTCCACAAAAAAACCGTGCGCCTATCGGGAAAGGCCCAGAGATCCCCAACCCTGCGCGCCGCCACCTCGCGCGCCACACCCAGATCTCCATTGAAGTTGTCACTCAACCTACTGATAGGATCAGCGGGATTATGTGAACCACGCACCCAGTGCATATATACCGTGAAGCCTGGGCACGACGCCCACAGGTAGCGGAAACGCTTCAGAATGGACTGCTGGAATTTACGCCCCACCTTGGCTTTACACCGAAGGAACTGCACTAGCGCCGCCGCATTATCCCCAAACAAATGGGCCTCCCGAACGCCTACATTGAGGATGAGCTTCAAGCCCCAGAGCAGCGCGGCAGCCTCCGCACACTGCTGGTTGGGCGGTTGCTCCGCGGGCACAACCGATCGAGAACCCACATCCATCGAAAACAGGCCCAGCCGGTATTCACCCGCGTCCAGCGCCGCGTCGACGTAAACAACCAACGGCGATCGCTTCACCACCCTGGGGAGGGACACCACTGACCATTGCCTCCTGGCAAGCACGCACGCCACGCACATAGACTTAAGCAAACGCACTGGGGTAAACGGCAGCCGGGGGGGCGCCCAGAGCACATGAGCCCACACACCAGACAGGTGCGGACTGTGCCCAGAACCCGGGCGACATATCCACTGTGCCCGCCCCAAGAACTGCTGCAGCCGTTTTACCCTACAGGGTCCCACAGACAACCTCAACCAATGCGCAAACAGAGCTTCCCACGCGTTGCCAGCAGTCCGCACCTCCCCCCCCTGCAAATCAATATCCTTCCCCAGCCACACCAGCCGCTGCACAGGCTCTAACGTACTCTTTGGGCTGACTACAGCACCTGCACGGCGCAACGCCTCCGCCGCCCTTGCCGTCTGCTCTCGCACACGCGCGCGGCCGCGCCCCACAACCAGGACATCATCCAAGTAAATTAAAACCAGCACCCCCAACAGCCCCGCGCCGGCCACCAGACCCTCTAACACTCGTTGGCACAGGAGGGGGCTGTACTTCCACCCAAAGGGCAAGCACCGGAAAGCCAACACCCCCCCCTCTCCATCCGAGACGCGAAAGGCCCCCCAGAACTCGCGCGGCAGCTGAAGTGACCAAAAGCAATTACTCAGGTCGATGTGGCACATGCACAGCTCTTCCCCCCCCCCCCCCCGGCAGGGACAGAATATCCCACACCGGCCTCATGCAACGCGCTCGGGCATAAAAAGAGGGGAGGAAAAAGGAGGACCCTTGCTGTGCCACCTGCGCCAAAAGGGCCAACACCTCCACAGAGGGGAGGGAGAACTTCTCCGGCCGAGACCGCATCTCCTCATTAAGGGGCACCAGATTGACAATCAAACTGCACTTCTCCTCCGTCTTGGGTATCGCAAAAACACCCCCATTGGGCCCAGGTGACCCCGGCGGCAGGGGGAAAAGCAAACCCTGGTCCCGCAATGCCCTCATCATGACCACCGCCTCATCCGACGGGGGAATTATCCCAGAAAACTGCCTGCCTACCAATTCTGCGAAGCCGTCCGGCACACAACTATCCCAGACCTCGCGGGGGATATCCACACGCCCCACCGGCCCCAAACCCCGCGCCAATACCTCCTCCCTGATACGCTGCATAAGCAATTTGGGCGACGTCGAATCATGCAAGAGCGACTCCCAAACCTCAGGGCTAAATGAGGACAAAGCCACAGCCAAGACTCGCAGAAACTCCGGCTGTCTGAGATCACGGGCAGCTTCACTGCCCCACTCCAGAAACTGCAACAGGCGACGCTCCAGTAAACCAGGCGGTGCGCGGGGCAGACAAGCCCGCAGGGAGCACAACCAGGCGTCCCACTCACCGGTCCGAAGGCGCTCCCGCACCCACTGACCCAGCTCCGACGCGACGGGAAATTGCCGTTCGGGCAGCCGCACCCACAATCCTGGCCGGGCCCGCGGCCTTCCGCTTGCCCAAGACGGACGCGACCTCACCCGTCCTGCGGGCCGCGATGCGCAGCCGCCTGATGGAGGAGCCTGCTGCGGAGGCAGGTGGGGGGTCTGCATCCACATCAATGACTTCCCCCCCCCCGTCTCCCCGCGGCCGGCGCCCGCGTCCTGAGGACCCCTCAACAGCCGTAAGGGCCGGAGGGGCCCCCGGGTCACGTGCGCCAGCCCGGTCCTCCCTCCCAGCAGCTCCCGCAGCGGCAGGACTCGCGGACTCCCCAGGGCACGATCCACCCCGACCTCCTGCCGACCCATCCCCGTCACCTCCCCATTGTGGGGGCTCATCGGCATCAGGGGCACAGAGCTCCAGGAGCTCCTTCGGGAAAACGTCCCGGAGGGACACGGCGCGCCAAACGAACTCTCCTGCATGGTTGTCAGGGGGCCAGGGGAGGACAGCCTCGGTCGTGACGACGAAGTCGTCGGGCGCGTCGGCGTAGTGGACTGCCACCGTCTCCGAAAGCCACCGCCCCCACCAAGCCAGCCACTTGATGGGCAGCCCCAACCATCGCAGGGCCGCGGAGCCCCCTCGCCTCCATGCGTGCCACCTGGCGTGGGGGTTGTCGCTGCCCCCCAACGCGGCAGCCATGACCGACTGCATGAAAGCTGGTCCCTGCGGACAGAATTGCGCTCCGACGACAGCAGACGTGGCCCCCGTGGCATCGAGCCAGCCCAGCCACTCTTGGGCATACTTCCCGAGTCGCCTGCGCACGATGCGCGGCGCCACCTTGACCGTGCGGAACGCCAATCCCCGACACCGGGATCCCCCCCGACGGAGGGGCGCGGCCTCACCCACCCGCAGAAGGCAGGTGAATGCCAGGACTGCCATCCCATAGACGGTCCACTGCGGTCGCTCCGTGCAAGCCAGCGCGAAGTTGCGGAGGTCGTCCAAACCTGCGTAGGGCCGTAGGGCCGGCTCCGTGGGCGCCCACTTGGCACAGCGCCAGACCCGGCGACTGACGAACGCGGGCAGCCATCCCATGTCCTCCAGCGCCCGGAACGCCGACACTGCGACCTTGAGGGAGCTTCCCGAGTACCCCAGTCCCCATAACTGGAAAATGTAGCGGCACGCCGCTTGTTCAAGCTCGGATGTGGGCGTGTAGCCCACCCAGAGGGCCATCTTGCGGAAGTGGGTACAATACGTACCCATGGTGCTTTTTGCCCAGGAGGATGCCTGCAGGGCGTCCACGGAGGTGATCTCATCCTCCTTCCATATCCGTCTCCACGCTGCCCACACCAGGCGCCAGACCACGTCCTCGCCATCCCGGAAGTCCGACGGTTCGAGAACCACCAAGGCCCCCCGGGGCTCGGGAGGGATGGGCCGGATGGGGCAGCTTCCCCATCAGTCAAAGCCGGGGCACTCGTGAAACCAATGCCGTTTCACTCCCCTCCCAGCGTTCTTGCATGCCCGACACGCTGTCACCGGGGCATTGGTGACGTCCATCGGCTCGGCACCCGGCTTGGCGGTGTACAGGCGGCGGCCCCCCTCAACGCGGAACTTACCCTTCATGGCTTGCAGCCGCCGCCCCACCACCTCCTCCTCCGCCGCTCCCGTACAACCAGCGGACAGCACAGGCACATCGGACGCGTCCTCGGCCGCGTCCGACCCCTCACCGACCGGTCCGGGGTCCAAGCCCTTCTTGCCCCTGTATGCCGACAGGCTAGTCACCGTGAACGTCCAGACCGCCTGGACAAAACTCCGAAGGCGCGTAAGTTCGTCATCATCCATGGACTCCAGCTGCCACACTTCCGTGTCCGCGGAGTCCGCGTCCACCACCGGCGCCAGCTCGTCCAGGATGGCGTCCGTGAACTTTTCCTTGTCCTTGTACTTGGAGACGTATTCGTGTTGGGGCACCTCCCTGCGCCACAACAAGGTGGACAGCGCGAGAAGGCTGGCGAAGACCCACTGGGGCTTAGAATCCAACTCCCTCACCTTCACGATTTCCGCTTTACACAGCGGCGGGACCTTCGCCATTTTCCTCTTGGACTCCGCCTCGGCCTTGGCACTGACCGCCTCCAACTGCTTGCGCAGGCCCTTCATCACAAGGGCCTGTCCCTGAACCAACTGCTTGAGCTCCAGAAGCTCTGGCGACACCGTCTGCGGCTGTTGGGGTGGTACCTCCACCTTGACAAAGCCCAGCGACGCCACATCCAGGTCGCACTGGGCCATGACGCAATACGAGGCGATCATCTTCACCAGCCCCACCTCCCCCAACTCGATTCCGTACTTGGCGACGAAACTAGCCTCCCACTCTGACCTGCGTTCCAGAAGCACCGACAGCTTCATCTCCACCTGCGAGGCAGCCCTGGCTATCTCCAGCATGGGAACGCTATCAATGAACTGGGAACAAATTGTTCCCTTCGCGAAGACGGCAAAATCGTCAACTGACATATTCACAGACCGGGTCGTTCCAAAGTGTCACGGAGCAGGCTCTACGTGTGACCACCTATGGTCTGCTGGCAACAAGCAAAAATGCTCTACAAGTACAGTGGCTCACTGCACACACGCATGCGCACACACACACCACCCGACGAGCAAAACCAAAGCTCAGGCACGGCTGAGCTAAGAGTCTCCATACCGCTGTGGCAGGCCAGGACAGGTGGACTCCCACCAGTTTCCATGAGCAGGCGAAGGCTGGCGTATAACACGCTATGCCGGCAGGCAAGCTGCCCCAAAACACATGGACTGACAGTGAGCGGACTCTCGGTCACGGGCAACTGGCTCAAACTGGAATGGCACCCCAAAAAAGAAAAGAGAGAGAAAGAGAAGAAACAATGAGGGTTGGCACACATGTGATGCACACACACACACACACACACACACACACACATACACATACATACACATGCACATGCACATGCATAATTAGGGCATAAATACCTTTAGCTCTATTTTGCATCCTTCTTTCCCTTTGCGATTGTCCTCTCCACAATGCCCAAAAGGCAAAGGGACAACGAGCAACACCAAAAAAAGTATTCCAAGCATCTGAAAGACAAGTGTGAATCGCGCCAGCCTTTTGTGACGAAAATAGTTGGGAACCCAAATGCAAATCAACATTCGTGTCTACCTTGCAAGAGGAAATCAAGTGCGAAACCACATTCCTTCCTCCCTTTTGGTGACGAATCCAACTGCAACATCACCATTCGTATCATCCTTGCAAGAGGAAATCAAGAGCGAAAGTACATTCATACCTCCCTTTTGTGATGAATCAAAGTCCCATACCAGCATTTGTGTCTACCTTGCAAAGGGAAATCAAAAGCAACCAACATTTCACTTACATAGGCATATTCCTTTTGACTTGGCACCTCCTTTCACGACGAATCCAACTGCTAAAACCACCTTCGTAATCTACCTTGCAAGAGGAAATCACCTGCGAAAGCACATTCGTACCTCTCTTGTGGTGACGAAACCAAGTTCCAACCAACATGGGTATCTACCTTGCTAGAGGAAATCAAGTGCGAACAGAAAGTGGTCCCAATGCACCAATATTTTACTTGGACACCCCATATTCCTTTTGACTTGGCACCTCCTTTCGCGACTAGACCTCTTTCCAACCCACACTCCCTGCTTGCATTCGTGACAACCTGCTTTTCTTGGTCCAATACCATTGCAACGCAGATCCCTTGGATTGTGAAAAATCGTGTCGACGGTGTCGCAATGTGTCGATCGTATGCACAGCATCATTCTGCATCGCCGGCAATTTTTTTTTTTCAGAAAACGGCCTTTTTTACATGATTTCATGCATCGCAGAAGTTCGCACGCCTCAGCCCTCTGTAGGATTTTGCACATCTGGGGACCCATGCGCAACTACTTTACTGCATGTAAAGTACTTTACTGCCTATAAAGTACTTCGAAGTACTTTCCTACCACAGTGAACTCGGTTAGGCTGCCACTCTATTCGCCTCCCTGGCTTCGGCGGCGCTCGACGGCCTTAACAACGATGCTAATAGTGTTAGTTCTATCCAATTGCCAATTAGGACACGATTCGGCAACAAGCGTGCGGAGTGCCCACCCACCCGGCCCGGCTACAAGACGTGCTGAAACGCATTGCGAAAAGGGGGGGATTATGAATAGGCTCATTAAACCCAAACCACCAACAGATCCATGAAAAAGATGCACGAAAAAGCGTCCCTGGGAAAAGGGGGGGGGGGGGGCGGGGGAGTGCCGGACAAGAGGACGGAAAAAATGCCTCATTTACCTTACACTGTGCTACGGGACAAACGGCAACTTGGGGTACTGTAGAGTAACATGCTTACGGGATGGATGGGCAAGAGGAAAGAATACTAGAAACACAGTGGGGTGCCTTTGTGGCTAGAATTACCTTGGTGTGCCGCGAGGGGGGGGGGGGGGGGGCTTGAGGTCACTTAGAATAACCTGCGGAAAAAGGGGGGGATCATTGCGATGCCAGCTTTGGGTACCTTGGAGTATCTCATTGTAACTTTGGGGGGGAAGGATTGACAGAAGCGGAGGGGGTGGGGCATGGGGTACCCTGGCGTACAAGGCGGACAACACATCGGCATACCTTGGGGGGGGGGGGGAGTACCTTGAGATACGTTGGGGGGGGGCTTCGAAAAGGTGGGCGAGAATACATTGTAATTTCTGGTGCTAGGGGGGCATGAGGTACCTTGGCATAGAAAGCGGACAATACATTGACATGCCTTGAGGTAGGGGGGGGGTTTGGGAAGCGGAGTACCTTGAGATGCGTTTGGGGGGGGGGGGGTTGGGGTAACTTGCAGTAAATGCCTTGGGGGGGGGGTCAGTGCCAGGAAAGTTGTGGAGGGGGGGGGGGGGGGAGTACCTGGAGATACGTTGGAGGGGGGTAGAAAACGCGGGGGGGGGGGGTAACCTGTCAACTTGAACGTCCGAACTGCCTTTGAAGAAAACAGGTTTCACTGTTTTCACTGCCATTTTACATCTTCGACAAATGATTTCCAACTGTGCAAAATGCAATCTTTTTTCGCCACTGTGCATCCTCCTTACCCGGGGGTTGGAGGCAAAATATCACCAGAACGCGCTGCTCTGCACATTATAAAGACGAATCCATGACATAGATTTCAGAACTGCTTGCAATGTGTAATTTTACCCCATAGTTGTTCACGGGCTAATTGGGCATGATTTCGCCAGCTGGAAGAGAATGGTGCCATCTATCATGGTATATGTGTGGCCACATTGATGTTCATCTGAAAATTTGGAACAAACCTGTGTTTATTGGCTTCCTCCCTGCTCCATCATAGACCACGATTCACTTCAACAAACACAGACCATCTTGCAAAACGAAAATTGACCCAGTACAAAATGAAAAACAAGGAAATCCTGTTACTATGCCTTCGCAGCTGACTGACACTTGGAACACAGCTGTCCCAAGTTCCTCGCCCCTGTGCCCTAACAGGCTGGGTTTTGTACTGGCCTCAACAAAGCATTTGCACAGCAGTCTTGTGTGTATCAGATAAAACCACTGTACCCTTACCTAACTGCACCTGCGACGTGACGCAGACAACATAGTCAAAGCGAGTTGATATCGTCAGATTGCTACGACACAACGCCGGCAACGTGTACCCATCGTGAGTGGGATTCAAAGAAAAGCATGCCAGGCAGAAAGAAAGCATACATGCTGCTGAAATTACACCTGAGCCAGACCATAATGCTTCAAATGCGTGCCTCCATGTCCCCAGCCAACACCTTCAGGGGATTCCCTGCTGCCCTTTCTTTCTGGGTGCCCAGACCGATGTACAGCCCAAAAACACATCCAAATCGCAGTGTACGCCTGACGGACACCACTGCCAGCACAAGATCAGCAGTGCGCACATTTCCTGCATCCATTGCAGACCTCATTTCAGAGTACCCAGAGCCTGACGGACACCACTGCCAGCACAAGATCAGCAGTGCGCACATTTCCTGCATCCATTGCAGACCTCATTTCAGAGTACCCAGAGCCTGACGGACACCACTGCCAGCACAAGATCAGCAGTGCGCACATTTCCTGCATCCATTGCAGACCTCATTTCAGAGTACCCAGAGCCTGACGGACACCACTGCCAGCACAAGATCAGCAGTGCGCACATTTCCTGCATCCATTGCAGACCTAATTTCAGAGTACCCAGAGCCTCTGAGAGCAACTTGGGACAAGCTACAGTGGGCACCTCGCCCAGAAATAATTGCTCAGGTGCCGCGGTGTACCCGAACCTCTGCATGTTCACGTGCAAATCTGAAGAATTTCGCTGCAGGAGCCTTAAATTGAAACCAATGTACAGGCAGAGGGCAGGGTCCGGCCAGCGCAAACAATGCAGAACAGGAGGGGGGTCGGTAAAGTCGTCGGGTGGGGGGCGAGTCAAACAACCCCTTTCCCTTCCCTCCAACTGACTTCAAGCGATGCGAGAAAATTTATGGGACCCCAATGACCTCAAACGTCAGCACATGGTCGTTGGCCAAATACTCTCCAAGGTCCGGGGTGAATTCACTCCAAGCAAACTCGGAGCCTGACGGACACCACTGCCAGCACAAGATCAGCAGTGCGCACATTTCCTGCATCCATTGCAGACCTAATTTCAGAGTACCCAGAGCCTCTGACAGCAACTTGGGACAAGCTACAGTGGGCACCTCGCCCAGAAATAATTGCTCAGGTGCCGCGGTGTACCCGAACCTCTGCATGCTCACGTGCAAATCTGAAGAATTTCGCTGCAGGAGCCTTAAATTGAAACCAATGTACAGGCAGAGGGCAGGGTCCGGCCAGCGCAAACAATGCAGAACAGGAGGGGGGTCGGTAAAGTCGTCGGGTGGAGGGCGAGTCAAACAGCCCTTTTCCCTTCCCTCCAAGTGACTTCAAGCGATGCGAGAAAATTTATGGGACCCCAATGACCTCAAACGTCAGCACATGGTCGTTGGCCAAATACTCTCCAAGGTCCGGGGTGAATTCACTCCAAGCAAACTGCTTTTTGCAATCCCACTTGGGCTCTGCGCTGCCACTGATCTCCTCTGTCTTGAGGGGTCTCCCCTCCTTCTTCTGGAACACAGATCGGCAGAACACTTTGTTCGTGAACTTCTGGGGGATCCCTTCAGCAGAGATGACATGCACACAGAAATCGATGCGTTTGCCGGTCAATGCCTTGATGGCGGTTGGCAGGTCACAAAACTCCTCAGGATCCTTGTCATTGCCAGTGACCTGCATAGCAAAGGGCATTTAATAGACGGTCGCCATGGAGATAGCTGTGTTCGAAGGTTTTTGACAACCCGACCACCACCCCAAACGACTTATGGTACAGGTCAACCACACTGCTTAGCACCCCGTCTCGTTGAACCCGACCTTGCACATCTCAATTCGTTTTCTGCTGCTGGATGGCTGCCTGATGCTGGGGGGGGGGGGGGGGCAGAACAGAGGGAGAGACAAAAGACACAAATGGCATACAACACTCACACAAGACACACCTGAGATATGACAGGCACAGATGATGGGAGACACAAGACATCAGTGACACAAGCACGATCGGAAAGCAAGCACTAAGCGGATGCACCATTGCACATGCAAAACAACAGAATGATGGCAAATGCAAATGGGACAGCAACTGGGAAAGAGAACCACACACACAGAGAGAAAGAGACACACACACACACAGACACACACACACGCATAACTCACCCACAAGCACATTCATACCACTTACGCGCTCGTCACTCACCCACAGGCACATTCGTAACACAAACACACTCGTACAAGCACATTCATAACACCAACACACTCGTCACTCACCCACGAGCACATGCGTAACACCAGCACACTCGTAACTCAGTAACAAGCGCATTCGTAACACCAGCACACTTGTAACTCACCCACAAGCACATTAGTCACACCAACACACTCCTAAGCCACCCACAAGCACATTTGTAAGACACACACACTCACCCAAAACCGGAACTCAAACTCCACCTGAAACCTCGGGCCTGAACCCCAACTCAAACTCAGACTGGAACTCAAAACTCAAACAGCAAACCAAACTCGAACCCCAAACCAGCCTCAACCTAGCAAACTCCCAACTGGAAATCAAACATGAACTGCAATCCTACCTCCAACTCGAAACCACACTCAAAGCTCAACAAGAAACTCGAACTGCAAACCAAACTCGAACTCCAACCCACACTTGAACTCGAAACCAAACTCCAAACCAAACCAACAATATCAACCCAACAGAAAAATTGTTCACTCTTGGCATTTGCCGCACAGACCTCGACAATCTTGTCCACCTTCACCTCAACGATCTTTTCGACTGGCTTTTTGATGATTCGCTCAACAGGATCCTGAACGATCTTCTTCTTCTTCACAACAAGCTTCTTCACCTTCACCTCCACCGGAACCTGTGTGTTGTGTGTTGCGAGTGTGTGTGAGTTAGGGATGGGCTCAAACTGGGTTACCAGTGTGTCTGATTTACGGATGTGCTGAACTGTGAGTTCCTTGTGTGTGAGAGTTACGGATGGGCTCAAAACTGTGTTACCAGTGTGTCTGAGTTATGGTTGCACTGCGACTTACTTTGGTTACATATCAAAACCCTGGGCTTCAAACCCAGTTTTCGCATCCAAGTCTTTTGAGTTGGAATCAGCCTCAATCCATCTTCAAACTGGCAAAACCACGACAAAGGACATGCGAACGCAATCCTACCACCGAAGCGCGACAGTATCCAAAACCCGGATGCTGGACCAAAGGTTCGTACCGGCCAGCAGCGCTTACTGAAAGTGACTGCTTGGGCACGGCCTTTGGCGCACTGCACAGCCATTAAGCGCGAACAAACACACCCACACACAACCCCACAACCTTTAGCTCACGCTGTCCTGCACTGCCTCTCCTCCACGTTGGCGTTCGCAGCGCTTGCAGTGCTCCCGTCGACAGCGATGGTTGCCCTCTTTTCTCCATAGAAAGCATCATCTCCATCCGCAGTACAAATGAGACTGTGAATGGCAGCAGCAACACTGGGACTGTGGCCTCAAGAGACATGACACCACTCACTGTCAACAGCGGCCGAAACACAGACAACACTACCAGCGGCCGTAGCACTGTCAACACTGGCGGTAACACAAATGACACTGTCAATAACGCAAATGACACCTGTGATCACGGCCGTAAAACAACTGGCACTACCAACAGCAGCCGTAACACAAATGACACTGGTGCCAGAGTACCATCCTGAAGGAAAACTGTTCACGCTTACTGCAATTTGGCTGAAAAAGATGCTACCTGCTCGTCACGGATGGTCACTAGCACAACTTCAATCGTACTGATCCGAGTCCGTCATAATATGTCTAGGTCCCGTGTGACACCCATTTATGGCAGCAACCTTTCCCATCGCGTACTCAGTGCTACAAAGCTACAAGAAAACTGAATGACCTGAGCACATTCACCTTAAAGTCCATGTGTCCCCTGCGAGAACATGACAACACTGTATTCAAAGGACCGTCAAGGATGGGACACAGAAGGTCACTGCTAGTGACAGATGGTCACTGGTTCACCTAATAACAGAAGATCACTGTCAGTGTTCCGAAGGTCAGTGTTCAGGCGGATGGTCACGGTTGCACTCTACTCCTCACACCTAACAGGGCTCGTGCGTTCGTCCGTTGATGGGCAGCAGATGGGCGTAGGATGGTCATAGAGGGTCAAACCCCGAAAAAATGGGATGGTCACTATTCAAACTACTGAACAACGTGGCACGGAGGAAAAGACGGGGCCGCCTCACGAGCTGGATACAACTTTTTCAATTGCTGCACACTACTTCCTACTTACTACTCAGTGCTTGCTATTCACCGCTTACTACTAGTCACTTACGGCCCACCACGGGGGGGGGGGGGGTTGGAAAAAGCAAACAAATATATGACTCACCAACAACAATTAACCAACAAAAGGGCAAACTGCCCCAAGGGGAGGGGGAGGGGGGGGTTAAAGAGACTACGCACACCACTACAACACCAGCAACGAACACCGATCTACCCAACGGGGGATACAGCTACACCCATACGAAGCATGCATAATTGTGTGTCACCAACAGCAACCAACCAAAAACAACCGCAGCCACAACAAAAAGGAGGGATCTTCCACCATATCAACCAGCACCATACCACACCAATTATTATCCATCATGTATGGTGCATACCTTGGAACATTGCATTCATCATAGCATGTTCACCACACCAATGGACTTCGCTTGTTTTCCCCACCCAAGCCGGCACAAACCACACACTCCCACATCCGAACAAAAAACAAAAAATACCGGCACAATACCTATGTTCCGTAAAATGTGCCATGCCACGCACAATCTACTTGCAAACAACACACATCTCACGGTCCCGCTCCTGACAAACAAATGGTGCTACCGAGCTGAAGCACCCCCTAAAAAATGGCAGCACAACGCTTCCAGCGGGTGAGCTGCCCATTGGCACGGCACCTCGCTAAATTGCGTCCATACAACATTGTCTGCATCACGTGACATTGCATACATCACACCACATTACAGGCACCAATTGACTCCGTCCAGTCCTACCACATGAGACACCAAAGACCACACACTCCAGCAACCGCACAAAAAGGAAAATATCCCATCACAATTGTTACATCGTCGCGACATTGGGTTGCAATACACAATCACCCTATGAACGAAACCACCACAAAAAAGACCATAAAAAAAAAAAGCAACAAGACCACCCTTCCACCAACTTGACCAACCATCGGCACCACACCTCGCTATTTTTTGCCGGTCACATCCTTATTCTTTGCCTATCACAAGTCATCTACATAAAGGGACATGCCACACATCATCATGCCACATGACACACATTGGTTTCCTCTCTTTTCTTTTCTCATCGGGAGCCAGAGACCACACACTTCAACAACCAAGGACAACGTCCTATCACAATCATCAAGCTGTTCGAGCTGATCGTCCAAAGCGAACGTCCGAATGCTACACGTCTCTCAAGGACGCACAAAAAAGTGCCGCGCATGAGAACCACCTGAACAACATCAAATGGCCGAATGTAGCAAAACGGGGAAAAAAAACAGACCACAACACTCGGACACAAAAGCAGCTTTCATCATCGGCAACAACCTCTGGTGTCAAGCCGCACTGATGCTCTCCAAGCATAGCCAGCCACGCCATCGCGATGGCACAACGCTGCTGCCCAACGCCATCCAATCACGGCATGGCGCATCATCACAACAACGCGCCACTTTTCATCGACGAATGGATAATTAGGATCAGCTTCACAGGCATATTCACGAAGGTCACATGGGCCCAACGTACAGTTTGCAATTGCATTCCACGTTCCAACCTCGACGCTCCATGAATACAAATGTACACAACCTGCATCCATTCCACAACCCCTTCATAATGTTCAACAGGCAGTCGCGAGCAGGGTCCGTTTAAACACAGGTGTCAATGGACCAACCAGTCCACCGGCACACAAGGAAGCCCGAAACGGCATCCCCGGAGCAACAAATAGTGGTGTGCAGCAATGAAGGGAAACCCTTGTGCCAGACCTGTATATTACAACCGAGTCACATTCTTCAGATGGCAGAACGAAGATCTGCACCACCATCTCTCAGACTCGAGACCCCAACACTACACACCATCGCGACGACAAACGGTCAACCACGTCACGACACCATGCGACACAAACAGTTGTGCCGAACCATCCCTATCGTGTGTCACTCAATCCGACAACCCGAAGCGGATGACGTGAATCGGAGTGTCCTTATCAGCGTGTGGCCGCACCCAACCAACGATCCAGATCCGCTTCCCTTTCCAAACTTGCGTGGCGTCAAAGACCGCTTCCTCCGTGGGCATGTCCGTCGGCGCCCCATGATCTTTGCGGATGCAACCCAACACCCGCTCGGTGCAGTAATGCCCTTCGAAAAGAGCATCCAACTCATGACCAACCTCATCTTGTACCAGCATCTGGAACCGCACCGCGAAGGTGGCCTGCACACCTTGCCCACAACCCCGGGCACAAGCTTGGTTCATCAAGCCAAACCTCTCCAGCCCCATGCAGAACCACGAGCTGCAACATGGGTACACATGGATGGTGGAGTAATCAGCTGCCTCCATCACACGCAACCCTCGAAGGAGCAAGGGCAAGAACACATCATCCTGGGCATCGACAGTTGGAAACACCGTGTCCAACTTGACTCCGGCATCCACAAAGTAGTGCTGCATCATGTCCTTGTCCGCCGCACAATGTTCCTCCTCCGTACCATCAGAGCCATCGGCGTGCATGGGTCGCGCAACCACTTGTGCGTGCTCCTTGACCCTCCATCCTGCAACCGCCACCCCGCCGTAGGGGCCCTTAAACTCCATAGATAGACACCCGAGCCACTCATTGTTCCCCTTCTTGTAATGCAACGGCATCATCGTAAAGGGCAAACCGAGGCAGTACACTTGATCCCAGGTTCCGTATCGCGTCTTCGCTTTGTCACCGCGAACGACGCCGGCCGCTTGACTGAAGGTTCCAAGATCACCCGTCATCCCGCTCTCCATGGGCATGCAAATGCCATCACCCACATTATCCGCAAGGAACACCATGGACGCATATTCCTTCGCCTCAGGCTCCTTTGCTCCGGCGAACCTACAGGCCAGTGTACCATGCATCGCACCACAACGCGAACACGGCCAAGCAACCACGCCGACCCCGGCATGCTGTGCAGCCACCCAAGCACACCACACATACCGATGCGTGCCACAGCAAACAACAACTGGCCGCACCGCCCGGCTGCGACACCGACCCTACCATGGGTCACCACCAACCAAAAGCACCACATACTTCAACTTCTTGGTGTCTGGTGCCCGGAACGTCGTGCGGGGCGGTCCAAATTTCACGATCTCCTTCTTGATGGAAACGTGCACCGGCGTCACAACCATGCGGCCAATGCCGCGGAACCCGTCTTTCAGTTGCTGTGCGGTCACGACCTCTCGGTTCTTGCAACGTTCCACCTGCTCCGCCACGCTTCCCGTGTGTGGGCGGGCAGCCTTCGAAGACCTCGTCGACATGCTAAGGGCGACAATAGCTACAGCGCATGCACAGATAGCCACGAAGCTCGCCCCATCTTCAACATCAACAACACCCACAGCACCGCACAGAAAGCTGTCACTCATCTACAAGCAACACCGCTCTCCCTCGCCACAATCTCCCCATTATGATACGCCCCGTAACAAGCCGTGCGCACGCCCAGCACCGGCAATAAACCCCATAACTCCCATGCAAATCAAAATCCTTCCAAGCCTCATCCAACACAGGCCCACGCCATCCAACACAAACCGGTTGATCCGCTCAATGCCTGTGCATCTTCCTTACTCAATGGACGGCCACCGCACGTCTCTTGCCTAAAGCACTGAGCCCACAAACAACCGCCTCTCTTCCTTGATGCTTGTCATCAGCGGGCCGCCTTCCTTTGATCATCTCCAATTTGCAACATCCGCTGACAAACTTCATTCATCCACAGGCAACACCAGGTCCAAGTGACCATTAGCCAATCTTCGACGTCCAATGACCATCTTCCTGCTACTACATGCACCATTTGACCCAAAAAAACAACGCCGCTCGCTCCTTCACTCACGGCACCAACCGTGGTTGCCATATAAGCAAACAACCCCACACGCGAACATACCCACATTTCTCATCTTTTCCCTCGAGCACCTACCAACATTCACAACACCACTACACGTCACATCTACACGTTGCACCATTCCGTCACAAAGAACCCAACCTTAGCGAAAAACCAACATGCACAACGGCCGCACTTCCCATATGCAACCTCTACCACCCACCAACAATCAAAACCCGTGTCTCACCTACACGTTGCGCTGTTCAGTTCGAGGGCACAAAACGAGCAACCAAAACCAACCTAAAGCACAAACCGGTTGGTCTGGCTCTGCATCTCTGTCAATTGACAGCCATCCCACTTGTTCTGCATGCCGCGTTGAACTGACAAACAACTCCCTTTCTTCCCTCTCTCTTGTCCTTAGGCAACCGCCTTCCTTTGACCACCCAGCAATTCTCAACATCCGCATTCACTCATCCACATGCAACATTAAAACCCCTTGACAATTCACCAATCTTCAACAACAGCCGACAACCTTCCTTCTTTTACATGCACCATTCGACCCGGAAAAAAAACAAAACACGAGCCGTTCCTTCACTCGTGGGGCCCACCGTCTGCTTTACTTCAACCGTTCACCAATCTTCAACATATGATGTCGACTTTCTGCATACACCATTCAACCCCGTTTGTTCTTCAAATCTTGGCACCAACAACATATTTTCCTTGGACCATCCGACACTTCGCCCACATTTGACCCTCCACTCACGACAACATCCATGCCTAGACCGTTCCACGTATGCGGGCGATCACCATTTGCGGAAATCATTGAAAGGATGATGTGCTTGCTCGCCACCCAAACATCAGCCCTTGGTAGCTAACTATTTTCCACAACTACCAGAGATCGTTCCACGGCTAAAAAGCATGCCGCCCCTTTATAAAGCCGAGGTGGTTCACGCACAGCACCATCTTGACAACAAAATGCATGTCAATGCATTCCCGTATGGTCACAAGCAGCACACACGTTCGTCTGTCTACAATAACCACTGGGCCACTAGCCATCTGGTGCGTCCACACCCGCACACGTAACCGGACAAAGTGCACATAACACTGAGTACCCGCTATTGACCCCCATGTCCGGCAAACCACCAAAACCGAAATCCTCCACCGTACATTTCTGCACACAGTCGCCACACACACACACTCTCTCTAATAGCATCCAACCCTCTCAAAAGCAATGCCACGCATCGAAGAACGTCACTTGGAAAAGCAAAATGTCATGCCAGTCGCATCATACAATCACACGCGGTTGTACAACCCGTAGATCCCCTTCCTCATCTGCTCTCACCCATACCAAGCATTGGATCATCAAGCCAGTGGACGCCATCGACAGCACCTTGCCAACGTCTACACCCACCCCGCACACACACACACACACACACACACACACACACACACACACCACCACCACCACCACCACCACCACCATCACCACCACCACCACCACAACCAAACGAAAAAGAAAAAAAAAAGAACTCGGCACAACCATTGTTCCACGGCAGAAGGGAGGCTCGGTGGAATTCCGCTACGCTCCATCCCACCGAGCCTAACACGGACCATCACACATCGGCCGGCGCCCTTCACCCACGTCCAAGTGTAAGATACACGGCGCACACGGTCCTAGCGTCCACCAACACACAATCAAACAAAACCAATTGCATACGCCCATCAAAACGCTGAACGACAATGTCCACCCTCACCTGGGCATTAACATCAACAATCGCGGCCATTGTTGGAAAGCAGCGGAGCACGTACAAATGATTCTAATGCAGGCACGTCATCCCCGCAAGAAACAACCTGGGCCCCCGAATATGCCGCTCAATATAACACATGCCCCCGGCTTGTTCACGAGGCAATCCTAGTCAGAGAGCACCGAGCATCTAACATTCCTTGCAAACGAATGCCGGCGCCGCGAAACAGTATACTGGTCTCAACCGGGCATGCGGATTGTTCCAGCCCCATACCACGGAGAACCCACACATGCGATGCCGCGCAGCACGTATCTCGGACAAAATCATCCCACAACAACAGTCACATTGTCGCTAGCATGTAACGTTCGTTGCACCCAAGTGTCAGCAACCTAGACCGCTGTCGGGACGCACGCAACCAAACAGAGCCGCGTGTAGGACACCACGGTACACCCTTCGCACCCCAATTCGGGCAACGGGAGGGGGTGAGGCGACTGATAGCAGGCCACTACCCACGCACCAAGACCGAGCCACTACACCACCTAAACGGTAATGCAGCAGCAATATGGACTACTTCATCCCACGAAACTCAACGTGCGACACGCATATGCGCTGTGCAGACGCCGTGCTCATGACCACATGTCACCAACGGGAAACCATGCTACCAAAAAAAAAAAGGAAGCACACCCCAACAAGCCACACCGGCGGCGTTGACAGCTGCAGATTCCCTTGCAAGAAGGGACGAGCGAAGAAACGGTTACACGGTGCAAATGTGCTGCCACCGAGGCGCGGCACGTGTCCTGGACACGGTGAGACATCAAGAATACCCACAAAGAACAGCTTGTGCACATCAGCACCACTGCCTCGAAGCAGCAAGGGCAAGGAGCCCCGTCCCTGCCACCAGCCGAATCCGCAGCAATCCCCGCTTCACGAAAACACACATGCGTCGCGCGCACAGTATGTACAGCAGTCAAAACAACGCCGGTCACAGTGCAACCACGACATGCGCGCGGCGTACACATTGTGCTCCGGACCTCAGCCGGTTAGTACCACTGCACGCTACAAATGCACGACATAGACCATTGACTTGCAAAAGGATATTGTCACAAAAGAAAAAGTTACAAAATGAGGCGATCTTGCAACCAACCATGCCACAAGGCCACAAGGATGCATCCCGCATGCGCAACCGCATCCTCTCACATCCAGCGCACTTTTCTAGTCATCGAAGAACTCGCCCGAGCGCTGCTGCCGAAGCACGTCGAAGTTCGTGTCGGTCGCCACCACCCGCAGCTCAAACCCAAAGTCCTTGTTCCACTGCCACACCAGATCTGTGAGGAGGAGGATGTTATCATGCAGCGACCTCCAACCATGCCCTCGGACGCGGCGGTGCTGCCCTGCCGACTCGAGCTGCAACAGCTCGCTCTTGGCCCAGTGGCGCGCCGCCTTCGCCTGCGCATGGCCCTCCTTGGTGTTGGGGAAGGTGCTGGCATACGCAGCCAGCAACCAGTCTGCTCGCCCGCGGCACCGCTTGTTTGCAAGGGACGTGTTGCTGTTGTGCTGCGCTTGGCGGCGCTCCACGTCCTCAGAGTATCCCCAATACACCTGGTACGGCCAATGCTCCTGCTGCAGCAAGTACACCCACATGTGCCCAGTAGGGGGACTGGCAAGGTTCCCAATGGTGCGGCACGGCCGGGCTAGCAATTCGCGTACATGCACGGGGAGCAACGGCGGGTCCACCTTGCCGCCGCCCGTCCTGAGCAAATCAGTCTGCTCCAGCCACGCGTCCACTACGGCCAGGGCTGGGTCCGGCCTTGCAACCAGGAAGTCCAGCAACTCGGGCTCGTACGTCGTGAGCCAGACTTGATGCAGGTAATGCACCCGCGTTAGGAGCATGTAGAGTTGCCCACGCTCCCACATGCGCCGCTTGGGGTTGCTCATGACAATTTCTGTGGCCACAGCCGATAGGGTCATGCCAATTCCCATATGCAATGTCCAGCACTCGGCCGAGATCAGCGGCACTTGTGTGCGCGTGATCCGCCGCCCCTCAGGCCCGACCACACTCTCGGACTCCATGGCGCGGATGCGCACGGGCTTCTCCCATCGCCTTGGCTGCTTCCAAAGCACGTCAACCCAACGGCGTCCATCCGCCGGCTTCGCGTCAAATGCGGTCACCTCGCCCACCGCGCACTTCACGTACCCAAATTGCACGTCGCGGGTCCTGCCGCGATACATCACCTGCAGTCCAACCCAAACGGTCAACACCCTTGGGAAGTCCGTCTGCGAGTCTAGCATATCTTGCGCACGCGCACGACTCTTTGGCGTGAGCTCGCAAGCCTCGTAGTGCCTCACCTCACGGTCCTCGCACTCAAAGACGCCTTTTGCCTCGTCGGGCACCTGCTTGGCCCGCGCCTTGTTGTACTCGGCCACGGCATTCTTGTGTGCAAAGAAGCGGACGGCGCCCACTGAGTCGTCGGGCGTACAACCCGGATGACAATGGTTCCATAGCAATTCCTTCAACTCATCCATCTCCACGGTCGTCGGGGTGACCTTGCGTAGGATCTCCTGCACCCTGGCCAACGCATCATCTCGACAACGCACCAACTGCGTCAGACGCATGGAGGAGAAGAGGCTCGTCACCAACATGGACGTCATTGCCGGCCCCTCACCGTGCTGGCAAATGGGCTTCAGCTGGTGGTGGTCGCCATCGGCAATGATCATTAAATTCCCAAATGGATGACTGCTACGGCGCACCTCCCGCAGCAACGTGTCCAAGGCCGAAAGCAGGCGATCTGTCCAGCTGCCAAACTCCCCGATGAAGAGGACGTCCAACTCCTGCATGTAACGCCGCAACACAGGGTTGGCCTGCATCCGGTTCATGGCGTATTGCGCCATCCTAGCATAGTTGGTGCGGCTGTCGTCCTTGTGGAAACGGCCCAGGTGATGGATATGCGCTCCACCACCGCGCACCGCCACGAATGCCGTGGTGGACGTGTACTCCCACTTCAGCCCAAGGGACCCCGCAAGCTGAGCCAACGCCTGCGAAACGTACGACTTGCCAGAGCCGGCTGGCCCCGTCAGTAGCACCGGGTTTATGTACCGCCTTACCACCCAAGGACCGTCTCGCGACAGCTCCTCGGCCCCGGGCACCACGCTGGTTTGTCGCAAAAGGTGTAGGCGGGCGGCCCCTATGTCGTACGATCGCAACTCCTCCTCCCAAGCGGCATCCTTCATGGCAAACCCGTGAACGGTAGGGTGCGCACGCGCGAGGAAACCATCTGCACTGCAAGGCACCCCAAGGGCGCGAGCGGCCTCACGCATCGCGGCCATGCCCTCCATCGCCTCACAATGCCGCTGCTGCACAGAGTCCTCAAACTCTCGGTAACGTCGAACGTGCTCGGCGTCAATGTCGTCCTCCAACACCGGCAGGTAGTACCGTTCCAAGGCGGTGACGGGCAACCCCTTCACCTCCAAAACAGTCTCGATGGCCACCTCGGACCGCATCAAAATCTTCCACATGGAGTGGTACCCCGTCCCCCAATGGCGCAAATCCGTTGTAAAGAAGCGCTTGAGCACATCGGTAACGGTACCGTCAAGCACATGTTGCACACGGTCTGCAGACAAGGTGGCCTCGGCTGCAGCATACGCCCCGCGGCAGAAGAGGGCCACCTCGTCATCAAATGGCGTCTCGCCTGCCAAGGTGCAGTGCACCAACCACCGCAGCTGGTTCCGCGGCTCCACGTGCTTCGTCACTCCGATGCACCTCCCACGAGGCCAAGCGACATAGTCGAGCACCTCGGCAGGGGGCTGCAGGGTCCCTGCCCGCCAATGCTCACAAATGGTGGCCAATAGACCCGGTTCGTGCATCTTGTCCACGAATACAACGTTCACCAGGTGGGCATACCGAGGGTGGTAGAAAAAGGGCGGCCGCAACCGCAACCTCTCACCCCGCAGCCCAAAAAACCCACGGTACGCGGCCCACAACCCCCGGGGCAATCCACGCTGCCACGGCAAGGGCTCTTGATGGGCGTCCAAGCGGTCCGTTTCCAGTCGGACTACAATCTCGTTGAAGTACTTCATCGGCACTTGCCCCGCGGCACAAAGCGCCGGGGGTCCCATGTTGTAACGTGCGACCCCGTCCGGGCACAACCCGGTTCCCTGGCTACGAAGGTAAACACGCAACTGCCCAAGCGACGGCTGGCACCGTGGCGGAAGGTGGGCGACACGGGACAACAGCTCCTCTGCATCGTCCGGTCCTCCAAATAGCGGACCCGCATCGCCCTCGCGCGCGGCGTCCGGCTGTAACCAGCGAACCGCCTTGTACCGCTCGCTCGGCATCGACGTACTGTAGTGCACGAACTCGATCGGCCGGATATCGCCGCGCACCCAGTCCACCACCTCCATGACCTGCACAATGGGCTCCCGCTGCAACAAAGCCACTAGCTCGGGCTCCGGTATGCATTGCCGCGTGGCATCGGGGTCCCTCCGTTTGTCCCTCTTCTCGCCCATCGCTCTTTTCCGCAGGTGCCGGTCAATCATCTCCAGGCATGCCACTGCCTTGTCGCGCGGCCGGGGACGCACCAGGGTCCGCTCCTCTTGCCCGCCCTGGTAATGCACAAGGTACGAGTTGGCGAAATGCCCCTCGTCACAATGCACGCCGCAGATGTGGCACCCTCCGTTGCACCTATACAGCGTTGGTTGGATGGGAATCGCCATCGGGAACTCCATACCCCGCCTCGGAAGGTACCGCCCGGCACGCAGCCAGTCGCAAAGCTTGACCTCGCCCGTGTCGGGGTCGTGACGCGCCACCCCGCCCATGGCCTCCAAGCGATCAACAACATGATCCGGAATGCCGATGTGAATCTCCAAAAACTCGCCCACCTCACGGCTCCGCTGCGGCAGGTGGCACCGTCGGTGTCCCTCACTATCTGTGCACGAGAAAGTGTGCTGATGGACCTGGTTGACCAGGGCAAGATCCACCAAGTGCCGCATCTCTTGCCACATTGCCTCCTCCAACGGGCCTCTCAATAGATCATGCAGATTGGCGGTCAGACGGGCCTGCACCGCCGCGCGCGCCTCAGCGCGCACCACTGGGTCCGGATCCATGATCTTGTCCTCCGTCCAGATCTTCGCATGACTGTGTCCTAGGTTGCCCCGCGCATTCTCGCCACCTTGCCCAATCTCGTAGTCCGTCCTGCGGGCATACAGCCGCGCGTTACCGAAGGGCCGCTCCTCCCCCAGCAGGATCCAATTGAAAATGGTCTCCTGGGCGCGACTCCAACATCGACTTAAGTAGGGCAAGTGCGGCGTCACGCGCGCATCCGGATTACGGACAATCCGCTGCCATAGCTGTTGAATCCCCGGCAAGCGATCAAAGGCTAGCGTCAACGTAACCCAGTACGCGGCAGGCCCCTCGCACGCATCCAACGCAGCCAATTCCGCCACGCCTGTGCGTGCGTCATACGACGTCACGGGGACACTAGGCAGGAGCTGATCTCCGAACCGCGCACTCAGCTCCTGTATGTCCTCCTTGTGATGCAGGGCGCCCCGAAGCCCGCGCTTCACGTACGTCGCCCCCGTGCCGCTATCCATCCGTCGCCCGCCCAAAACGGTGAAGAACAACGATCGCATCACGGGGTCGTACGGCTCGGGTCCCTCCAAACCCAGCATCTTCTCATAGACCATGCGCTCGGGGGACACGAAGCCATCCTCTTGGGCGGTTTTGGCCACGTACAACCTGGTTGGCATGCACCCAATAAAATGCCCGGACGGTGTACGCTGAGGGTACAGCCACGGGCACACGTGCGCTGGGAGGTAGTCCCAAAAGGCCTCGTCCTCGCCCTCGCCAACCAGTTGCGTCCGCGCCTGCACACGCTCCAGCAAACCGGACCACTTCTTGTTCCGCCGCTGTCTAGATGCCAATATCCCACGAGGCACACTCCCCATGAGCATGTGCACGAGACCCGACTCGAGCCGTTGATCTCGGCAACGAGGATCCTCGTCAACGTCCTCGTACTCGCCCCAGCCATCACTCAAGTTGTCGGGACCGCTCCCCTCCTCCTCCACATCGTCGTCGTCCTCGGCATGCCCAAGACGAGCGAAATCCGCTTCCGCATCCCGGCGGTCCTGCTCCGCCTCCTCATCCAAGTCGGACGTATCAATCTCCACGTGGATGTCCCACTCCACATCGCTTTGCGAGCCGTCGGAGTCCTGCTGCTCACTCTCCGCACCACACCTACCGCCTTGGCGGCGTGGTTCCCCGCAAAGATCCTCCAGTACCCGCTCATACAAGCCCTTCTCGGAAGACACGCTGGAATCACTCGAAGACACATCATCCTCAGCATCGTTAGCTCGGACACCCCCATGCAACTTCGGCACCTCGGTCACACGTGGACCGGACATGATTCGCTCATCCACGTCAATCACCACGATCGCTTCCATGGCCTCCTCATCGGTGGATGGCCCTCCCTGCTGCAGCACTGGTGTACGACCGTGCGCGCCAACGCTCTCGTCCTCCGCTGTCGCCTCTGTGCACACAGATGATCGCGCCTGCGCACCGCGTGCTCTCCACTGCGCTTCTTGGGCGAAGAGCCAAGCCGGATCCCAAGCACTCGAGTCAAACGGATCGGCGATGCCCACAGGCGCCTCTGGCGACCCTACGCCGTGGTCCGCAACATCTGCATCCTTTGTGGGGACATCATGCACATTATCACTCTCACCCGGCTCCTGCAGCCGCGGCGACCCCTTGTCCACACGCGGCTCCTGCCGAACATAGAACAGCATGCCACTGAGCAACTCACGCACGACATCGGCACGGTCCACGTCACCACCATCACATCGATACCATGGCCCCGTGGACCCACGCCGTACGTACGCGACCCACCGTCCTGTTTCTAACACCATCACCCCGTGCAACCGATACACGCAGGGGCGTTCACCGTGGATGGTGGGAATGCTCAACACGTCATTGACCATCACGGCATTGCGCGGGCAATTCAGTGCACCTGGGGCCCCTGTCCCGCGAAGCACGCTGACCGCAAGCACCGCCGGCAGGGTAAGGAAATACGTGCGGTTGTGAGAGCGTTGCGGCCGCCACTCCCGGCGCCGTGCGTCCCAAAAACAACACGTCCCCCGTGGACACACCACCTCACCGACACACGGCGGAACGGGATCACGTAGCTGCCGCAGCAGTTCGTCCACACCACACCCGGAGACCCCGGGCGGCGGGAGCGCAAGCACGACCACCTCGTCCGGATTCTCCGCGAAAAGCCGCGCATGGCCGCACCGCTGACAAGTCCGCTCAACGGCCATCACAACCCTCACCGCGCTCTTGCAGCCCGCTTGTGCCAGGACATTGAACACATCCTCAAGGGCCAGCCACGCAGCGTGCACAACCAAAGGTCCGCCCTCTTGTGACAACTCTCCTACTTGAGCGCCCAGGTATCCGGAGGCCGCTGGCGCCTCTAGCAAAACCTCCCGGGCTCGCCGCAAAAGGGCCAGCGGCACCATCAACCTCTCGTCCATAGCAGAGACAACCATTACGATGGCATCAAACAACGGCGAGTCAACCCAGCCCCCATCCAGGAAGCATCTGCGCAACGGATCGCACGCCAGAATGCACTGCAGGAAACCATTTAGATAGGACATATCCCCAAAATCAACCAAACCCACCGGCGCGTCCGCAGACCGATGGGGCCGCACCGACAATGGCACAGGCACGTCCTCAAGTAGCTCCGAACGCACGGCGTCCAGCCCTCTGCCACGTCGCTCGAGGCAACCGCGCCGGCCTCCAAGGGCTGCGACACCACCGCATAACCGGCATGATCAACCTGGACGTAGAACACCATACTACATGCTAGCTGCTCCAAGTGGTCAACCCGCACCACCGGCTTATCATCATCGCACAAGTACCACGGCCCGATGGTGCTGCGGCGCACGTACGCCACCCAATGCCCCGGCTTTGGCACCACAACCCCGCGCAACTCATACCAAACCAACCGGTCACTATGAATGGTCGAAATGCTGACTGCGTCGTCAAGCTTCACCTGACGGCCTGCCAAGCGGGGCACACGTTCCGTCCCGACGGCTTGTGGAACGCTCAACGCAAGAACCTTTGGTGCCGCGAGGAAATACGTGCGGTCACGCGACAGCTGCGGCCGCCACGCCCGTCTCCGCGGATCCCAAAAGCGGCATGTCTCTTGCGGACGGATCAACTCGCCCTCGCGCACCTGCTGCAGCAGGTCGCTAATGCTCCTCCCCGACGTGGCAGGGATTGGCAATTCAAGGACCTCCACCTCCACTGGCATCTCAACAAACAACCGCACGTACCCGCAACGCTGACAAGTCCGCTCAATCGCCGTCCGAGCGAGGACCGTCTCCTTACAGCACTCGTCCGCAATCACGGTGAACACGTCCTCAACAGAAAGCGACGCCATGTACACCGCGTAGCCCTCATCTCGCCCCGAGCGGTGTCGGACCTGAACACCTTTGTACCCGGAGCGCACCATGAGGCTCAGCGTAGCATCCCGGAGTACACCGAGCAAATCCACTGGCACTGGGCGCCCGACATCCATACGAGACACCACGGATTGTATGGCGTTGAACAACGGCGAGTCCTCATTCGTTCCATCAAGAAAACGAAACCGCAGATCATCGCAAACGAGAATGCACTGCAACAAGCTGTTTAAATAGCACGTATTGCCAACGTTCTTAAGACCCACAGGCACGGGCGCACCGCTCGAAGGAATCGGGTCTGCAGACAACGGCACTGGTAGTACACCATACCCGGCCGCCTCGACGCCAAAAGGCGGCGGCCCTAGGTCCGCTTGCAGTGGCGTGTGGCTATCGGCTTCAGGAGGTAACGGATCCGACAAAAAAAACGATGGCAAATCGGAAGAGGACAACGGTGCCGGTGCACTATGCGCGGCCGGCTCCTCCCAACGAGGCATGGACCCTGGCTCCGGTTGCGAAGACGTTGGGCTGCCCGTATTGGATGCATCGGTCGGAGCTGAAGGGGTTCCACTACGATCTACCGACGATCCCGCACCTAGCACTCGCCTCTCGTACACGACCAGCATGGGCATTGCAAACTTGGGCCGCTCCACCTCGCAAATCTCACGGTCAGCGCATCGGTACCATCGGTCACCATCACCAACTCGGACGATGGCAACCCAGCCCTCTGCTTCCGCCACATGCTCCACCAAGCCCCGCAGCACGTACCCACGGACCATATCTTCACCAACCACAGGCACATCCACCTCCAATGACACACGCACTGACTTGGCCCTCCCCGCACTGTCCTCCGGCGGCTGAACGGAGAACGCAAGAAGCTGCGACGCATGCTCCACCCGTGGCTGCCCAATGTGAGGGCACGTATCATACGCATGCCGCGCCACGTTAAACGCCGCGCAGCCGGGAGTTGGGCAAGCTTCACTAGAGCCGTATTTACGTAGCGCGGCCCTCACCATGTCCGCCACGCGTGCCAAGGGACCCCGCAAGCTGAGCCAACGCCTGCGAAACGTACGACTTGCCAGAGCCGGCTGGCCCCGTCAGTAGCACCGGGTTTATGTACCGCCTTACCACCCAAGGACCGTCTCGCGACAGCTCCTCGGCCCCGGGCACCACGCTGGTTTGTCGCAAAAGGTGTAGGCGGGCGGCCCCTATGTCGTACGATCGCAACTCCTCCTCCCAAGCGGCATCCTTCATGGCAAACCCGTGAACGGTAGGGTGCGCACGCGCGAGGAAACCATCTGCACTGCAAGGCACCCCAAGGGCGCGAGCGGCCTCACGCATCGCGGCCATGCCCTCCATCGCCTCACAATGCCGCTGCTGCACAGAGTCCTCAAACTCTCGGTAACGTCGAACGTGCTCGGCGTCAATGTCGTCCTCCAACACCGGCAGGTAGTACCGTTCCAAGGCGGTGACGGGCAACCCCTTCACCTCCAAAACAGTCTCGATGGCCACCTCGGACCGCATCAAAATCTTCCACATGGAGTGGTACCCCGTCCCCCAATGGCGCAAATCCGTTGTAAAGAAGCGCTTGAGCACATCGGTAACGGTGCCGTCAAGCACATGTTGCACACGGTCTGCAGACAAGGTGGCCTCGGCTGCAGCATACGCCCCGCGGCAGAAGAGGGCCACCTCGTCATCAAATGGCGTCTCGCCTGCCAAGGTGCAGTGCACCAACCACCGCAGCTGGTTCCGCGGCTCCACGTGCTTCGTCACTCCGATGCACCTCCCACGAGGCCAAGCGACATAGTCGAGCACCTCGGCAAGGGGCTGCAGGGTCCCTGCCCGCCAATGCTCACAAATGGTGGCCAATAGACCCGGTTCGTGCATCTTGTCCACGAATACAACGTTCACCAGGTGGGCATACCGAGGGTGGTAGAAAAAGGGCGGCCGCAACCGCAACCTCTCACCCCGCAGCCCAAAAAACCCACGGTACGCGGCCCACAACCCCCGGGGCAATCCACGCTGCCACGGCAAGGGCTCTTGATGGGCGTCCAAGCGGTCCGTTTCCAGTCGGACTACAATCTCGTTGAAGTACTTCATCGGCACTTGCCCCGCGGCACAAAGCGCCGGGGGTCCCATGTTGTAACGTGCGACCCCGTCCGGGCACAACCCGGTTCCCTGGCTACGAAGGTAAACACGCAACTGCCCAAGCGACGGCTGGCACCGTGGCGGAAGGTGGGCGACACGGGACAACAGCTCCTCTGCATCGTCCGGTCCTCCAAATAGCGGACCCGCATCGCCCTCGCGCGCGGCGTCCGGCTGTAACCAGCGAACCGTCTTGTACCGCTCGCTCGGCATCGACGTACTGTAGTGCACGAACTCGATCGGCCGGATATCGCCGCGCACCCAGTCCACCACCTCCATGACCTGCACAATGGGCTCCTGCTGCAACAAAGCCACTAGCTCGGGCTCCGGTATGCATTGCCGCGTGGCATCGGGGTCCCTCCGTTTGTCCCTCTTCTCGCCCATCGCTCTTTTCCGCAGGTGCCGGTCAATCATCTCCAGGCATGCCACTGCCTTGTCGCGCGGCCGGGGACGCACCAGGGTCCGCTCCTCTTGCCCGCCCTGGTAATGCACAAGGTACGAGTTGGCGAAATGCCCCTCGTCACAATGCACGCCGCAGATGTGGCACCCTCCGTTGCACCTATACAGCGTTGGTTGGATGGGAATCGCCATCGGGAACTCCGTACCCCGCCTTGGAAGGTACCGCCCGGCACGCAGCCAGTCGCAAAGCTTGACCTCGCCCGTGTCGGGGTCGTGACGCGCCACCCCGCCCATGGCCTCCAAGCGATCAACAACATGATCCGGAATGCCGATGTGAATCTCCAAAAACTCGCCCACCTCACGGCTCCGCTGCAGCAGGTGGCACCGTCGGTGTCCCTCACTATCTGTGCACGAGAAAGTGTGCTGATGGACCTGGTTGACCAGGGCAAGATCCACCAAGTGCCGCATCTCTTGCCACATTGCCTCCTCCAACGGGCCTCTCAATAGATCATACAGATTGGCGGTCAGACGGGCCTGCACCGCCGCGCGCGCCTCAGCGCGCACCACTGGGTCCGGATCCATGATCTTGTCCTCCGTCCAGATCTTCGCATGACTGTGTCCTAGGTTGCCCCGCGCATTCTCGCCACCTTGCCCAATCTCGTAGTCCGTCCTGCGGGCATACAGCCGCGCGTTACCGAAGGGCCGCTCCTCCCCCAGCAGGATCCAATTGAAAATGGTCTCCTGGGCGCGACTCCAACATCGACTTAAGTAGGGCAAGTGCGGCGTCACGCGCGCATCCGGATTACGGACAATCCGCTGCCATAGCTGTTGAATCCCCGGCAAGCGATCAAAGGCTAGCGTCAACGTAACCCAGTACGCGGCAGGCCCCTCGCACGCATCCAACGCAGCCAATTCCGCCACGCCTGTGCGTGCGTCATACGACGTCACGGGGACACCAGGCAGGAGCTGATCTCCGAACCGCGCACTCAGCTCCTGTATGTCCTCCTTGTGATGCAGGGCGCCCCGAAGCCCGCGCTTCACGTACGTCGCCCCCGTGCCGCTATCCATCCGTCGCCCGCCCAAAACGGTGAAGAACAACGATCGCATCACGGGGTCGTACGGCTCGGGTCCCTCCAAACCCAGCATCTTCTCATAGACCATGCGCTCGGGGGACACGAAGCCATCCTCTTGGGCGGTTTTGGCCACGTACAACCTGGTTGGCATGCACCCAATAAAATGCCCGGACGGTGTACGCTGAGGGTACAGCCACGGGCACACGTGCGCTGGGAGGTAGTCCCAAAAGGCCTCGTCCTCGCCCTCGCCAACCAGTTGCGTCCGCGCCTGCACACGCTCCAGCAAACCGGACCACTTCTTGTTCCGCCGCTGTCTAGATGCCAATATCCCACGAGGCACACTCCCCATGAGCATGTGCACCAGACCCGACTCGAGCCGTTGATCTCGGCAACGAGGATCCTCGTCAACGTCCTCGTACTCGCCCCAGCCATCACCCAAGTTGTCGGGACCGCTCCCCTCCTCCTCCACATCGTCGTCGTCCTCGGCATGCCCAAGACGAGCGAAATCCGCTTCCGCATCCCGGCGGTCCTGCTCCGCCTCCTCATCCAAGTCGGACGTATCAATCTCCACGTGGATGTCCCACTCCACATCGCTTTGCGAGCCGTCGGAGTCCTGCTGCTCACTCTCCGCACCACACCTACCGCCTTGGCGGCGTGGTTCCCCGCAAAGATCCTCCAGTACCCGCTCATACAAGCCCTTCTCGGAAGACACGCTGGAATCACTCGAAGACACATCATCCTCAGCATCGTTAGCTCGGACACCCCCATGCAACTTCGGCACCTCGGTCACACGTGGACCGGACATGATTCGCTCATCCACGTCAATCACCACGATCGCTTCCATGGCCTCCTCATCGGTGGATGGCCCTCCCTGCTGCAGCACTGGTGTACGACCGTGCGCGCCAATGCTCTCGTCCTCCGCTGTCGCCTCTGTGCACACAGATGATCGCGCCTGCGCACCGCGTGCTCTCCACTGCGCTTCTTGGGCGAAGAGCCAAGCCGGATCCCAAGCACTCGAGTCAAACGGATCGGCGATGCCCACAGGCGCCTCTGGCGACCCTACGCCGTGGTCCGCAACATCTGCATCCTTTGTGGAGACATCATGCACATTATCACTCTCACCCGGCTCCTGCAGCCGCGGCGACCCCTTGTCCACACGCGGCTCCTGCCGAACATAGAACAGCATGCCACTGAGCAACTCACGCACGACATCGGCACGGTCCACGTCACCACCATCACATCGATACCATGGCCCCGTGGACCCACGCCGTACGTACGCGACCCACCGTCCTGTTTCTAACACCATCACCCCGTGCAACCGATACACGCAGGGGCGTTCACCGTGGATGGTGGGAATGCTCAACACGTCATTGACCATCACGGCATTGCGCGGGCAATTCAGTGCACCTGGGGCCCCTGTCCCGCGAAGCACGCTGACCGCAAGCACCGCCGGCAGGGTAAGGAAATACGTGCGGTTGTGAGAGCGTTGCGGCCGCCACTCCCGGCGCCGTGCGTCCCAAAAACAACACGTCCCCCGTGGACACACCACCTCACCGACACACGGCGGAACGGGATCACGTAGCTGCCGCAGCAGTTCGTCCACACCACACCCGGAGACCCCGGGCGGCGGGAGCGCAAGCACGACCACCTCGTCCGGATTCTCCGCGAAAAGCCGCGCATGGCCGCACCGCTGACAAGTCCGCTCAACGGCCATCACAACCCTCACCGCGCTCTTGCAGCCCGCTTGTGCCAGGACATTGAACACATCCTCAAGGGCCAGCCACGCAGCGTGCACAACCAAAGGTCCGCCCTCTTGTGACAACTCTCCTACTTGAGCGCCCAGGTATCCGGAGGCCGCTAGCGCCTCTAGCAAAACCTCCCGGGCTCGCCGCAAAAGGGCCAGCGGCACCATCAACCTCTCGTCCATAGCAGAGACAACCATTACGATGGCATCAAACAACGGCGAGTCAACCCAGCCCCCATCCAGGAAGCATCTGCGCAACGGATCGCACGCCAGAATGCACTGCAGGAAACCATTTAGATAGGACATATCCCCAAAATCAACCAAACCCACCGGCGCGTCCGCAGACCGATGGGGCCGCACCGACAATGGCACAGGCACGTCCTCAAGTAGCTCCGAACGCACGGCGTCCAGCCCTCTGCCACGTCGCTCGAGGCAACCGCGCCGGCCTCCAAGGGCTGCGACACCACCGCATAACCGGCATGATCAACCTGGACGTAGAACACCATACTACATGCTAGCTGCTCCAAGTGGTCAACCCGCACCACCGGCTTATCATCATCGCACAAGTACCACGGCCCGATGGTGCTGCGGCGCACGTACGCCACCCAATGCCCCGGCTTTGGCACCACAACCCCGCGCAACTCATACCAAACCAACCGGTCACTATGAATGGTCGAAATGCTGACTGCGTCGTCAAGCTTCACCTGACGGCCTGCCAAGCGGGGCACACGTTCCGTCCCGACGGCTTGTGGAACGCTCAACGCAAGAACCTTTGGTGCCGCGAGGAAATACGTGCGGTCACGCGACAGCTGCGGCCGCCACGCCCGTCTCCGCGGATCCCAAAAGCGGCATGTCTCTTGCGGACGGATCAACTCGCCCTCGCGCACCTGCTGCAGCAGGTCGCTAATGCTCCTCCCCGACGTGGCAGGGATTGGCAATTCAAGGACCTCCACCTCCACTGGCATCTCAACAAACAACCGCACGTACCCGCAACGCTGACAAGTCCGCTCAATCGCCGTCCGAGCGAGGACCGTCTCCTTACAGCACTCGTCCGCAATCACGGTGAACACGTCCTCAACAGAAAGCGACGCCATGTACACCGCGTAGCCCTCATCTCGCCCCGAGCGGTGTCGGACCTGAACACCTTTGTACCCGGAGCGCACCATGAGGCTCAGCGTAGCATCCCGGAGTACACCGAGCAAATCCACTGGCACTGGGCGCCCGACATCCATACGAGACACCACGGATTGTATGGCGTTGAACAACGGCGAGTCCTCATTCGTTCCATCAAGAAAACGAAACCGCAGATCATCGCAAACGAGAATGCACTGCAACAAGCTGTTTAAATAGCACGTATTGCCAACGTTCTTAAGACCCACAGGCACGGGCGCACCGCTCGAAGGAATCGGGTCCGCAGACAACGGCACTGGTAGTACACCATACCCGGCCGCCTCGACGCCAAAAGGCGGCGGCCCTAGGTCCGCTTGCAGTGGCGTGTGGCTATCGGCTTCAGGAGGTAACGGATCCGACAAAAAAAACGATGGCAAATCGGAAGAGGACAACGGTGCCGGTGCACTATGCGCGGCCGGCTCCTCCCAACGAGGCATGGACCCTGGCTCCGGTTGCGAAGACGTTGGGCTGCCCGTATTGGATGCATCGGTCGGAGCTGAAGGGGTTCCACTACGATCTACCGACGATCCCGCACCTAGCACTCGCCTCTCGTACACGACCAGCATGGGCATTGCAAACTTGGGCCGCTCCACCTCGCAAGTTTCACGGTCAGCGCATCGGTACCATCGGTCACCATCACCAACTCGGACGATGGCAACCCAGCCCTCTGCTTCCGCCACATGCTCCACCAAGCCCCGCAGCACGTACCCACGGACCATATCTTCACCAACCACAGGCACATCCACCTCCAATGACACACGCACTGACTTGGCCCTCCCCGCACTGTCCTCCGGCGGCTGAACGGAGAACGCAAGAAGCTGCGACGCATGCTCCACCCGTGGCTGCCCAATGTGAGGGCACGTATCATACGCATGCCGCGCCACGTTAAACGCCGCGCAGCCGGGAGTTGGGCAAGCTTCACTAGAGCCGTATTTACGTAGCGCGGCCCTCACCATGTCCGCCACGCGTGCCAAGGGACCCCGCAAGCTGAGCCAACGCCTGCAAAACGTACGACTTGCCAGAGCCGGCTGGCCCCGTCAGTAGCACCGGGTTTATGTACCGCCTTACCACCCAAGGACCGTCTCGCGACAGCTCCTCGGCCCCGGGCACCACGCTGGTTTGTCGCAAAAGGTGTAGGCGGGCCGCCCCTCTGTCGTACGATCGCAACTCCTCCTCCCAAGCGGCATCCTTCATGGCAAACCCGTGAACGGTAGGGTGCGCACGCGCGAGGAAACCATCTGCACTGCAAGGCACCCCAAGGGCGCGAGCGGCCTCACGCACCGCGGCCATGCCCTCCATCGCCTCACAATGCCGCTGCTGCACAGAGTCCTCAAACTCTCGGTAACGTCGAACGTGCTCGGCGTCAATGTCGTCCTCCAACACCGGCAGGTAGTACCGTTCCAAGGCGGTGACGGGCAACCCCTTCACCTCCAAAACAGTCTCGATGGCCACCTCGGACCGCATCAAAATCTTCCACATGGAGTGGTACCCCGTCCCCCAATGGCGCAAATCCGTTGTAAAGAAGCGCTTGAGCACATCGGTAACGGTACCGTCAAGCACATGTTGCACACGGTCTGCAGACAAGGTGGCCTCGGCTGCAGCATACGCCCCGCGGCAGAAGAGGGCCACCTCGTCATCAAATGGCGTCTCGCCTGCCAAGGTGCAGTGCACCAACCACCGCAGCTGGTTCCGCGGCTCCACGTGCTTCGTCACTCCGATGCACCTCCCACGAGGCCAAGCGACATAGTCGAGCACCTCGGCAGGGGGCTGCAGGGTCCCTGCCCACCAATGCTCACAAATGGTGGCCAATAGACCCGGTTCGTGCATCTTGTCCACGAATACAACGTTCACCAGGTGGGCATACCGAGGGTGGTAGAAAAAGGGCGGCCGCAACCGCAACCCACGGACCATATCTTCACCAACCACAGGCACATCCACCTCCAATGACACACGCACTGACTTGGCCCTCCCCGCACTGTCCTCCGGCGGCTGAACGGAGAACGCAAGAAGCTGCGACGCATGCTCCACCCGTGGCTGCCCAATGTGAGGGCACGTATCATACGCATGCCGCGCCACGTTAAACGCCGCGCAGCCGGGAGTTGGGCAAGCTTCACTAGAGCCGTATTTACGTAGCGCGGCCCTCACCATGTCCGCCACGCGTGCCAGCTTTGTTCCGGGATGCAACAACGTCCACACACACCCATCAACCACACCAACAGATGGGCTTACACGCTCGCAACGGCGACACCGCTCCTCCGTCTTCACCACAACACGCGCGGCTCTGTGAAAGCACTCGGTGGCAAACATGTTGAACGCGGCGGGCACGTCAATCTTTGCATCGTCCACTTGCCACGTGCTCGCGTGCACCGGGCCACATGCAAGGCGCACACCCGCCAGCTTCCAATCAAACGCCACCTGCAAGAAAGCTCGGCGCACGGCCCCGTACTCCTTGTTCGGTGGCCGCTTGCCATCCCTCACCAGCAATAGCACCTCACGCAACGCCCGTCGCAGCTCCAACGGCACAAGGTCACCTGACATGTCTGAGCTCACCGGAGCGGGCATCATGATGTAGTCCACGACGTCCGGAACCACAAACGCCACTTGCAGCAGGCTGTTGAGAAAACTTGTGCCCTTGTCACGCGGAAGTCCTACAGGCGCTGTGTCACGTCCAGGAGGAACGTGTGGAGGCGGGCTATCGGCGGACATCGGCACATGCCGCCCTCCGTGGTGCATAGATGGCTCCTCCCCACTAGACCTCCCGAGCGCAGCTGCCGCCGCTTGCCGTACGGCCTTTTGGCCGGCGGCGAACTCCTCCTTCTTCCTCCGTTTTGCGGCTGCCTCCGCGAGACGGCGCCCCTCGCGGTGATCAACACGGACATCGGGCCCAACCTCGTACGCCTCGTCCAACACACCCTTGCCCTTCAGCTCCTGCCACCATGGGGCCAAATCTGGCCGTGTGTACACAGTTCGTGCAATCCAGCCAGATCGCGACGGCCCAAGAATCGTAAAGCGGCCACTTACATCCGGTGCCCGCGGCATCATCGAAAAGAATGACGTGGACAACCCCCGACTGTCGCCCCGCAGCTTGAGTGCACGAAACACCAAATTCCCAGGGCGTTCGGGATCCCCTTGGCGATAACACACCCGCGACGCCTTGAGCGTCATGTCAACCAAACGTACCACGCCAAGGAACCCAAGGTCCACCCCGTTTGCCGGCTGCAACCAAGGATCCTCCGCGTCAACTTGGCCGTACTCCAACGCCCGCGGTGGTAGAAACAAACCACGCGGCGGCGGTGGTGTAACAAAGTGCCACAAGTCTGGGTGCTCGGGGCAAAAGACACACACCGATACAACCAAACCACGCCGCTCACACACCCAAACCCGCGTCCACAGCACGAACCCATAGAACGTGCGCCACGGCCTGTCCCAACCTTCACACAAGTGCAAACCCTTCTCAGGAGCCGGACGGACGGTCCCTGCTCTGCGCCGCCGCAACTCGGCGGGACCTCCATGGTTCACCCACTCAAACTCCGCTGTACCAAGCACTTGCACGCCAACCACCTCCTCTGCGAACATACTCAAACGACACACACTGCAGCGTGTGGCGGCCTGCTGCCGCAACTTGCGCCACACAGCGGCGATCGATCGTACCTGCGCAGTCGTGAGCGGCTCAACGCGCCCCGCAGTCAAATCGATTGGCGCCTCCATGTTCCCGTTTCTCACCTGCACGCCAATCCAATCATCCACGATCCTCCACGTACTCCGGACCTCTAGCGGCAACAGGCCCCACAACACCCGAATAGCAGACGGCTCACGGCTGGACAGCCAAAACCCAAACACCGATGGCCACGAAACAGCACCACATGGTGCTGGGACGCACAGCATAGAAGGTAAAAAATGGCAGGAAAATGCTGCGCATATTGCTCAGGATATTTGGGGATGCTCAGCATTCATGCTCAGCAAATGGGACTCATATTGCAGGGTTGATCTCGGAAGTCCCAGCCAAAATTTCTTCCGAGCTCCCCCGGCACGGTCGGCTGGGAAGCCCATGGAACATTCCTACCGATATCGGTTGCGTTTTGGGGGGCCGATCTGGCTGCCAAAACTTCCGAGCATCTTTCCGAGGGATTTCAAAAACTTCCAGGCGTTTTTCCATCGGTTTTTTGTACAATGAACTACACCGTTCTTGGTTCCCAAATCCCACACCTTAGCAAAGAAACACACAAAAAGGCAAGCATGACGGTTCACTTAACACCTCTACTGCTACCGGAATCCACTGAGATTAGACACCCGGCCCCATTGTTAGAGGGTGGGGGAGGGTGGGGGAGGGTTGGGAGAGGGTTGGGAGAGAGTGGGAGAGGGTTGGGAGAGGGTGGGAGAGGGTTGGGAGACGGTTGAGAGAGGGTTGGGAGAGGGTGGGAGACGGTTGGGAGAGGGTTGGGAGAGGGTGGGAGAGGGTTGGGAGAGGGTGGGAGAGGGTTGGGAGAGGGTGGGAGAGGGTGGGAGAGGGTTGGGAGACGGTTGAGAGAGGGTTGGAAGAGGGTGGGAGAGGGTTGGGAGAGGGTTGGGAGAGGCTGGGAGAGGGTTGGGAGAGGGTGGGAGAGGGTTGGGAGAGGGTGGGAGAGGGTTGGGAGAGGGTGGGAGAGGGTTGGGAGACGGTTGAGAGAGGGTTGGAAGAGGGCGGGAGAGGGTTGGGAGAGGGTTGGGAGAGGCTGGGTGAGGGTTGGGAGAGGGTGGGAGAGGGTTGGGAGAGGGTGGGAGAGGGTTGGGAGAGGGTGGGAGAGGGTTGGGTGAGGGTGGGAGAGGGTTGGGAGAGGGTGGGAGAGAGTGGGAGAGGGTTGGGAGGGGGTGGGAGAGGGTTGGGAGGGGGTGGGAGAGGGTTGGGAGAGGGTGGGAGAGGGTTGGCAGAGCGTTAAGAGAGAGCCCCTGGTTGTGAAAATCTGAAACGGTGGGCCCCTATAGGGGGGCGGATAGTCGAGCTCACTTTGGAGCCTTCTAAATGTGTGATGGTGTGGTAAAATTCCACAAAACAAGGTTCTGATGAAAGCTGGTGGTTGGGGCTTTACATAGAGCCCCTAGTTGTGAAAATCTCAAACAGTGGGCCCCTATAGGGGGGCGGATAGTCGAGCTCACTTTGGAGCCTTCTAATTCTGTGATGGTGTGGTAAAATTCCACAAAACAAAGTTGTGGTGAAAGCTGGTGGTTGGGGCTTTACATAGAGCCCCTAGTTGTAAAAATCTGAAACAGTGGGCCCCTGTAGGGGGGGGCGGATAGTCGAGCTCACTTTGGAGCCTTCTAAAACTGTGATGGTGTGGTAAAATTCCACAAAACAAAGTTGTGGTGAAAGCTGGTGGTTGGGGCTTTACATAGAGCCCCTAGTTGTAAAAATCTGAAACAGTGGGCCCCTATAGGGGGGCGGATAGTCGAGCTCACTTTGGAGCCTTCTAAAACTATGATGGTGTGGTAAAATTCCACAAAACAAAGTTGTGGTGAAAGCTGGTGGTTGGGGCTTTACATAGAGCCCCTAGTTGTAAAAATCTGAAACAGTGGGCCCCTGTAGGGGGGCGGATAGTCGAGCTCACTTTGGAGCCTTCTAATTCTGTGATGGTGTGGTAAAATTCCACAAAACAAAGTTGTGGTGAAAGCTGGTGGTTGGGGCTTTACATAGAGCCCCTAGTTGTAAAAATCTGAAACAGTGGGCCCCTGTAGGGGGGGGGGCGGATAGTCGAGCTCACTTTGGAGCCTTCTAAAACTGTGATGGTGTGGTAAAATTCCACAAAACAAAGTTGTGGTGAAAGCTGGTGGTTGGGGCTTTACATAGAGCCCCTAGTTGTAAAAATCTGAAACAGTGGGCCCCTGTAGGGGGGCGGATAGTCGAGCTCACTTTGGAGCCTTCTAAAACTGTGATGGTGTGGTAAAATTCCACAAAACAAAGTTGTGGTGAAAGCTGGTGATTGGGGCTTTACATAGAGCCCCTAGTTGTAAAAATCTGAAACAGTGGGCCCCTGTAGGGGGGCGGATAGTCGAGCTCACTTTGGAGCCTTCTAAAACTGTGAGGGTGTGGCAAATTTCCACAAAACAAAGTTGTGGTGAAAGCTGGTGGTTGCTGTGCCGTACTTGAAACCCACTACCCCCCCTCTCCACAGTTCCGGCCCAACCCGATGAACCCCCACCCACCCACCCCACCAGCAAAACCGACCCGATTAGCTCAGGTGAGGTTGCTTGGGTCAGACATCAGGATTCTGTTCCCACTTGTCTTCAGTCACATATGAGCCCCCCGATCGGTTTGAGTCAGAGAGATGGGGTGGGGTGGGGTGGGGTGGGGTGGGGGGGTGGGGGGGGGGGGGGCGTACCATCATTGAAGGGGTTGCAAGCACTGGTTGGGTTTCAGACGCTAGGGTCAAGACCACAACCCACTTCTACACCTCAAGGGTGTGGTGACAATGGACAAGTTTGATATTGGGGGGAGTGTAGTGCAGTGTGGTGCGGTACAGTGCAGGGGCTATTCCTAACTAAAGCACCAGGGCAAATCACAGAAAATTGTATTGTCTGCAACATCCCTAACCTGTTAAAGTCCTTAAAAATGTGTGGAAGCCGAAGCCAGGAGGGGTTGGTCCATGTGGACCGCCCAGGCGGGGAGGGTGGAGAGGAACTTACAGGTTTTTATTTTTACATCCCACCCTGCTCTCTCTGACCCCTTGGGTGCCCGGGCGTCCTCTCCTCCCCCCCCCTGTAGGGCAGTGAAGGCAAGCCTGCCTGCCCAGGCACCCCGCCATCAGACAGCACCGTTTAACAGGCAAGAAAGTGTTCTCCAAAAATGAAAAAAAAATTTCCGAAAGCGGTGCTGTCAGTGGCCCCCTTGTGTTTAACTGACTTTTGTTTGTGCTGGTTGTTTAACAGAGGGTCGGGGAAGGGGTCGAGAGCAGAGGGGAGGGGTTTAAGGGGTATAGCTGCCCAGCCGATGAGTCCCCCCTTGCAGGGGGACCCAGAGCAAACATACAGACACCCACGCATGCCCACACATACACACATACACACGCATTAAAAACAACATTGGAGAAAACAGACACTGCTTGCAGTTGAAGGCGTAAATTGAATATGATTTCTGTTTCACAGCGGGTATCCACCTCCGCTGCGCACTGCGCATGTGCACCTTGAATTTCCGAGATAGCAGACATCATTGTGCGAACGTAGTACGCATTTTAAACAGCAGGTTGCATGGGCACACAGGCACAGGACAGCACGCTAATGCAACTGCGTGCCTGAGGCAAGCTCGCCTCACGAATCCTCACATTGTCACTGCAGCAACATGCTGTGTCAGTGTCCTTGGCGCGCGCCATACGAGCACAGTGTGCACACTGCTCAAGTGCATTTCCAAGGTGTTGAAGCCGACAACCTGAGAATGGGTGGCCCCCTTGACTGTGCAACCAGCCCACCCCATAAATAATACTCTTTATCCTCATATTCACATACCTAGTTCATGCCTACGGCCATGGTCAAGGAAGCAAGGTGCAGAATTGGGCAAGAGAAAAGGGGGGGGGGGGGGCAAGTCTCATGTGGGGGGCAAAGCGCATGTCTGATATGGGGGGGGGGGGGGCAAAGGCCTATCATGGGGGGCTTGGGGGGTTGGGGGTTGGGGGTGATGGTCCATAAAAGTCTGAAGTCTGAAGTCTGATAGCCTATTGGGTTACTATACCCATAGCTGCAGTGTTCTCCATGCAAGTTTGTAGGCAAAGCAGGCACCAAGGATCAAACTGCAATTGCACATGTCAAAACCAAAAGTGCAAATTCACAAAGGAGCTCAAAGGGGAAGCAGTCATAAGCTTGAGCACAGTGTTCTCCATGCAATTTTGTAGGCAAAGCAAACAAAGGGTAGACAAACATTAGCTTCAACGTACTGTTCTCCATGGCATCTTGCAGGCAAGGTAGGCACCAAGCATGCAACCAAAGTTCCACTACGTTCAGGCTAAAAAATTTCTTCCGAGCTCCCCCGGCACGGTCGGCTGGGAAGCCCATGGAACATTCCTACCGATATCGGTTGCGTTTTGGGGGGCCGATCTGGCTGCCAAAACTTCCGAGCATCTTTCCAAGGGTTTTCGAAAACTTCCAAGCGACGGACCGAAGCATATCGCATGCACGTCGGTACAGATTTCCTAAAATTGCCACCGGTAACCGGACAATATTGGTCTCTCTTTCAATGTTCTGTGCTGGGCACCGGTGGTACATGTGCGCTCAACCTGTCGACGCTTTCCACCGCCGGAGCACCTAGACCGCGGCATTGAGTGGTACCGGAAGAACCAACACAAATCCTCCACACAAACCCGCGGCGATATATACCAATCGGTGGAGCACTTGGGGACCAAAGCACAATCAAAGTGTGCAGCATGTCCCACAAACCGGATACTCCCACCTACCTCCGCATCCAGCAACGACCGCACTCGAGCCTTCACCTGACGGACAACCTCCTCCGCCGCAAGCATATCCGCGTGCACGTATGGCCTCAAGCTCCAAGGGTCGACCAAAACAACGTCATTCCGACCACACAACCGGCACAATTCCATTCCCCCGGCACCATGGGGCCGCCTGCGAAGCCATGCATCATACTCACGCAACACATGTGGAAATTGAGCCGCCTTGCTGGCATACAATCCACGCAATTGCCGTACCTTCTGATTGAGCCCTGGCGGCATTACAGCGGGGTCCACATGGCTCCCTAAAAGCAAAGATCAACTTGAGCCCCACTCTCCACAGACAAAAAGAATATCGACAGACATTCATCCCACAACGACACATGCCAAATGAGATGCCACATGAACGAACACCCTTCATGTCCCTCGTCCTAGCACCAATCAACACCCAGTTCTCGCAACCTCATACACACACCACATACTAAACCCGCACCACAACGACCCAACCTCAACGCCCACTTCCATGAATATGCACCACATCATCTTGCACCTCAAGAATTGAGCCACACTTCACTCAGTCCCCAACGGACACACCACCTCCATTAAAAGGCTGACAAACACCGCATACAAACATTGCACCACACCAGTCGGAGCTTGCCGTGGTCTACCACGTGGCCGTCCTCTCATGGAATCATCATCGGTCGTGGACCCATCGTCAGCAGTGTGTTCCCAGTCAAAGTGCATCGACTCCCAATCAACATCCATTGACCATGCCTCTGAGCTTGTCTCCATGGACTGCGACCACATTGACTCACTGTCATCTGTCCCTAAACCACAGCCGAACCGGCAAGCACCGTGCCACAACCCTAGCACACAGAAACCCACACACACACACTCTCGCTCACCCTCACTGGTCCTCTATCATGCTATACACGACCTCACCTCAACACCCCGTCACGTGCACAACACACATATGCATGGTGCCGTGTGTGAAGAACTACCCCTCATCCTCCTACGTAGTGTCTACCACCACGCACCCCAAACACACACACACACACCAAAAAAAAAAAAAAACAATATACCAGCATCAGGATGCAACGCCGCTTCGTATGCCCATTGCAGCTTTTGGAAGGCCTCGGTGGCTTCCACAACACCGAGCAGCTTATCTGGATGCACGCAGAGCGACAATTGATAATATGCTCGACGAAGGTCAGCCACCGTGGACTCGCAAGTGACTCTCATGGCACCACAACTCAGGATCTCCCACGGGTCCGACAACATGACTATTTGCCTTGCAACCCGTGCAGCCGTGGTGTCCTTCACATCCTCCACTTCATGGACATCACCGGCAGGCACCCCGCCTGCGGTAGTAGCTGCCACGTCGGCACTGTCATTGGGTTCCACCGCCACATCGTCGGCGTCCACACCCACATCTGCGCGTCCATCATCACCGCGGCTGTCCTGGTCGCCAACCTGGGTTATCGTTCGCCGGCGCCTCTTGGCACTCTTGGGCCGAGGCCGATGAGGATTATATGTAGAATCATCCTTCCTCGTTCTCTTGAAAGGCATAACAACAGCTCCACTACACCAAGCAGAACAAGAGCCATTCTATGTCTTATAGCAAACACCTCATCCACGGCAACCCAAACCCCTCGTGCATCACTTACACCACCCCTTCTCAACTGTAGGTCCAAGTCAGTTTCCCCCAATCTGCATGAGGATATGCCAACGCGTTTGGCCCGCAATAGCACCTAACAACAATTCTTCCAAGTCCTATACAACCCTCATTACACGCTTCGTGAGTGAAACAGTGAACCAACGACCAATACCCAGTGTGGATGATACAATGAACAGCAAGGCATTGGTCACAGGGCACAAGTCTCCGGACACGTCATCGGGCGATACTGAACAAAATCATTGTTTGAGGCTAGGCGCCTTTCTGCAGGTAGTACAAGAACAGTTTTGACAATCCCATGGCATGTGCAGGCCTAGACCTACCATTGAATCGTGTTTATCGTACTGCACTACCGTACACAACTAGTGTTCACCGGGAAGCGTAGGAGGGGCTCATGGCTTCAACGACACGTCCCGCACCCGTGATGTCGTGGTTGCAGCATGGGGGAGGAGGAACATTTGTTTCTGAAGATGCAACGCTGCTCTCACGCTGTGACGAACCGGGGGGGGGGGGGGGGCGAGGCTTGGAGCCAGGCGTCACACGCGCGAACACACACACAATCATGCACGATAGTCAAATTTACAGTCATGATCGGAAGGGGAGGCTGTGTTTGCTTGACGGAGGAGTGTGTAGGTCCAAGTCACTTTCAACGGTAGGTCCAAGTCAGTTTCTCCTAACCTGCATGTGGATATGTTGTAGCACCTAACAACCATTCTTCCAAGTCCTATACAACCCTCATTACACACTTCCTGAGGGAAAGAGCGAACCAACGACCAATAACCAATGTGGATGATAGAATGCACATAAGGGCAATAGTCACAGGGCACAAGTCTCCGGACACCTCATCAGGCCATACAGAACAAAATCATTGTTCGAGGCGAGGCACCTTTCTGCAGCTATTACAGTGACAATGTCGACAACCCTGCGTCATGTGCACGCCTGGACGTACCACTGAATCGTCTTTATCGCACTACACTACCACTGTGCACAACTAGTGTTCACCGAGAAGTGTAGGAGACGCGCACGTCCCGCACCCGTGATGTCGTGGCTTCAGCATAGGTAAGCAAGAAGATTTGTTTGTGAGGATGCAACGCTCCCTGTCATGCTGTGACGAACCAGGGGGGGGGGGGGGGGCTTGGAGCCATGCGTCACCGCGCGCTCACACACACACAATCATGCATGACAGTCAAATTTACAGTCATGATCGGGAGGGGAGGCGCTGCTTGCTTCATAGAGGAGTGCGTAGGTCCAAGTCACTTTCAACCGTAGGTCCAAGTCAGTTTCCCCCAACCTACATGTGGATTTGCCAAGAGGTTTGCCCCGCAATAGCACCTAAAAACAATTCTTCCAAGTCCTATACAGCCCTCATTACACGCTTCGTGGGGGAAACAATGAACCAACGTGATACGATGCACATCATGGCAATGGTCACAAGCCACAAGTCTCCGGACACCTCATCACAGCATACTGAACAAAATCACTGTTTGAGGCTAGGCGCCTTTTGCAGGTAGTGCAGTGATAGTTTTGACAACCTTGCGTCATGTGCAGGCCTAGACCTACCACTACATCGTCTTTATCGCACTACACTACACTGCACAACCAGTGTTCACCGGGAAGCGTAGGATTGTATTTCCTTCACGGAGGAGTGTGTGCCAATCATCTGTGACCACGTTGTGGGACAATGAGTCGGGGATTGTCCAGCTGCTGGATTGGTCCCCGGGGCAGTAGGCATTGTCTCTGAGCCATTCCAGGCAAAACTTTATGGCGCAACACCATCTCGTGCAGCACGTAGACCACCCCTTGTCAAATGTAGGCTCAAGTCAGTTTTCCCCAATCTGCACGAGGATATACCACCCCTTGTCAAATGTAGGCCCAAGTCAGTTTTCCCCAATCTGCACGAGGATATACCAACGGGTTTGGCCCGCAATAGCATCTAACAACCATTCTTCCAAGTCCTACATAACCCTCATTACACACTTCCACTTGGAAAAGAGGAACCAACGACCAATACCCAATGTGGATGATACGATGCACAGCAGGGCAATGTGCACAGGGCACAAGTCTCCAGACACGTCATCAAGCCATACTAAACAAAATCCTTGTTTGAGGCTAGGCACCTTTCTGCAGGTAGTGCACTGAAAGCTTTGACAACCTTGCGTCATGTGCATGCCTAGACGTACCACTGAATCATCTTTATCGCACTGCACTATTGTTGTGCACAACACAGAGGCTCATGGGTTCAATCACACGTCCCGCACCCGTGATGTCGTGGTTGCAGCCCGGGGGAGGAGGAAGATTTGTTTGTGAGGATGCAACACTGCTCTCAGACTGTGACGAACCAGGGGGACGGGGGAAGGAGGCTTGGAGCAAGGGGGGGGGGATCCTCACCCAACGTGTCTAGCCCCACCTAGGAGTGTGCTCAAACGATAGGCGAGAAAGGGGCATGGTCCACTACAAACTACACACAACGAAGGGCCGCCTCACAATTAAACATGCACCCTCGGGACCCTACAGTTGCAAGACCCTACAGATGCACTGCCATGCAACGTGTACACACGTTCAGGACGTCAGCCTACGTGACTTAAGCATTGGTGGTTCTGCGCTGGGCGAGGAATTTGACGGGTCCGAGATGGACTGTGACCCCGTCTCACTTACATGTGCTAGCAACTCACTGCGGCACGTGCAGTCTGTACTGCACCCGCAACTGTGTCGCCCATCCGCCCGGCCGTGGATCATTAACACAAACATCAGTGCGTGGAGCAGGTATGTTCGACAGTTCATGATGAGGGACTCCATCCCCACATCACGTCTACTATATACCGCGGGCACTGCCATGCAACGTACACACACGTTCAGGAGGTCAGCCTACGTGACTGAAACGTTGGTGGTTTTGCGCTGGGCGAGGAATCTGACGGTTCCGAGCTGGACTGTGACCCCGTCTCACTTACACGTGCCGGTGACTCACTGCGGCAACCACCCAAAAACGGCGAAGCAGAAACACACGCACACACACACACACAGCATCCCTCCGTGCAGAAAACGAAAAGAAACCCCGAACCAGCGAATCCCGTTTAAAACCTCAACAGGGGAGGTGAAGAACACACCACAGCCGCGGCCACAGCAAAAAAAAAAAAAACAAAAGTTAATCGCGGCAAAGTCCTTAGAACTAAAAACATTCGACCAGCAGTGAAAAAAAAAAACTCAGTGAATGCGTTAACAGACACATTAAAAAAGGAATGCAGATGAATATGGGAGACGAAAAGCAAACAAATCGGCAAGCGTCACACAAGTCTAGTCCACCAGAAAAATTTGCCACTGTGGGCCATAAAAACCATCACACAGTGGTTATTAAACCCGAATACCCGATGCACACAGTACGGAGAACAGACACAAAAACATGCCAACACCGGAGGGTGGTTCCAGCAGCCCAAAGACCAAAAACATGGGGGGGAAATACACACAGACACACAGGGGAAGGAAAACATACCCCCACAGCATCCCTCCATGCAGGTAAAAAAACCCAACCAGGAACTCCAGATGAACTCCAGATGAAAACCCGACAGGGGGCAGGGTGGGGCAAAGGGGGGAGCAACTCACTGAAAATGCGCTGCAGGGGTTTCACTACTAAAAACCCAAACACCAAGAAAAAAAAAAGGAATAAATACCTGAACACACACACACACAAAAACGGACGGGGGTGGGGGGGGGGGACACACAGCACAGCATAAGCTGGACAAGGGGGAACCGACCCATTGAAAATGCACTGCAGGTGTTTCAGCACTTAAAGCCTTCAACCAGAAAAAAAAAATTGAAATAAATATATCACCACACACACGTCGGGGGGGGGGGGAGGATGCACTAGACAGTGGTTCTAATGGCCCGGGGGGGGGGGGGGCAGACACATCACTAACTGCCAGCCAGGGGGGGTGGGGCGGGGGCGACAAACAGACAAATCGATAACCGCCAGCCAGGGGGTTCCGGTCCATCAAAAAACTGCAACCATGGGTTCTAAAAATCACCAGAGAGCAGTCCGCACAGCCTGAAAACCCCAATCCACAGGAATGAAAAAACCTTCAACCACCAATAAGATGAAACAACTATCTAATCCCAATCCACAGGAATGAAAAAACCTTCAACCACCAATAAAATGAAACAACTATCTAAATACATGGGGGGGGGGGGGGCACGACAAGCAGACACATCAATGACTGCCAGCCAGGGGGGTCTGGTCCATCAAAAAAACTGCCGCTGTGGGTCCTAAGAATCACCACAGAGTGGTTCTAACAGGGTACGAAAAACGGACAGATCCATCAATAATATGTGAATGCAGGTACTACATGCACCAGACAGTCGTTCTAATGGCCCAAAAACCAAAAGCACATGGGAGGAAAAACATACCCCGCTCCCCCCTTGCGCAAGCACCCTGAAAGTCATCAAAACGACGGTAACACTGGCTCCCGTGCTTAGACAACCCGTGCTTGCGCGCGACGCGCGGTACCAAAAGAACGCACGTCACCGGAAACCTGCCCATACTTCACCCTAAGCACAATTGTCGCAACACGGCACTACAACACACCGCGCAGGCAAATTTCAGCGAGTTCTGGACGTCCTCACTGCCCATCAGGGCCACCAGGAGCTGTGGAATAGAAGCCCTTTCCCACCAGCTCATGCCCATTCCACATGTACTTCACATGAAAGAAATCATCCCCACGAGTAGAAGGACCAATGATTGCTGCGGAGACATGTTCACCGGTGGACCGGATGTATGTAACAGCCATGCCACGTGTAGCAAAATGAGCCATGGCTGAAAATCACATCAACAGGGACATCATTGGGTTGCAATTGCAAGCAGCATGTTGGTACGAGCAGGAGGAACTACCACAAGCATGATCAAGCCCCCCTTTCCCTCTACAAGCGAAGCACACTCGCACAATGTTACATTTCTGACCATACAAACCATGGTCAGAAAATTCCACCAAAACGACGGTAACACGGGCTGCTTAGACAAGGCACTGCTTGCGCAAGGGGGGGGGGGGGGTCCCCAACTTGCAGAAAAAGGAGGGGAGCAAAAAAAAACAACTCAACCAGGAACACCGGGTGAAAATTGCAAAGAGGGGGGGAGGGGGGCAAAAGGGGGAGCAACCCACTGAAAATGCGCTGCAGGGGTTTCCGTAAAAAAAAAAAAAACCGTCAACCAGCAGTAAGACACCATGAAACACCTCTATAAATGCATGAACACACACGCAAAAAAAAACGGGGGGGGGGGGGGGAGGCACGACAAGCAGACACATCAATAACTGCCAGCCAAGGGGGGTCTGGTCCATCAAAAAAACTGCCACTGCATGTCCGAACAATCACCACAGAGTGGTTCTAACAGGGTACGAAAAACAGACACACCGTCCATGAAAAACATGTGAACCAAAATCATAGACCACAATGGAACAACTGGATTAATACATGCACACACACGCTAAAAAAAATAAAGGGGGGGGGGGCGGGGGCGACAAACAGACAAATCGATAACCGCCAGCCAGGGGGTTCTGGTCCATCAAAAAAAAACTGCAAGCGTGGGTTCTAAAAATCACCAGAGAGCAGTCCGAACAGCCCGAAAAACCCAATCCACAGGAATGAAAAAACCTTCAACCAGCAATAAGACAAAATGAAACAACTACCTAAATGCATGAACACATGCGCCAAAAAAAAAGGGGGGCGGGGGGAGGGGCACAACAAGCAGACACATCAATAACTGCCAGCCAGGGGGGTCTGGTCCATCAAAATAACTGCCGCTGTGTGTCCTAACAATCACCACAGAGTGGTTCTAACAGGGTACGAAAAATAGACACACCGTCCATGAAAACATGTGAACCAAAATCAAAAAACCACAATGAAACAACTGATTTAATACATGAACACACGACTAAAAAAAAGGGGGGGGGGGGGCAGGGGCGACAAACAGACAAATCGATAACCACCAGCCAGGGGGTTCTGGTCCATCAAAAAACTGCAACCGGAGGTTCTAAAAATCACCACAGAGCAGTCCGAACAGCCCCAAAAACCCAATCCACAGGAATGAAAAAACCTTCAACCAGCAATAAGACAAAATAAAACAACTATCTAAATACATGACCACACACGCCAAAAGGAAGAGAGAGGGGGGGGGGGGGGGAGAATCAGAGCGGGGGGCAGAATCAAAGGTGGCCCACAAGTGGGCAACGTGGCTACTTAACCCCTGCCGCCTGGGGGGTCCCCACCGCCTCAGAGCGGGGGGCAGAATCACAGGTGGCCCACACGTGGGCAACGTGGCTACATAACCCCTGCCGCCTGGGGGGTCCCCACCGCCTCAGAGCGGGGGGCAGAATCAGAAGTGGCCCACAAGTGGGCAAGGTGGCTACTTAACCCCTGCCGCCTGGGGGGTCCCCACCGCTTCAGAGCGGGGGGCAGAATCAGAGGTGGCCCACTAGTGGGCAACGTGGCTACTTAACCCCTGCCGCCTGGGGGGTCCCCACCGCCTCAGAGCGGGGGGCAGAATCAGAGGTGGCCCACAAGTGGGCAACGTGGCTACATAACCCCTGCCGCCTGGGGGGTCCCCACCGCCTCAGAGCAGGGGGCAGAATCAGAGGTGGCCCACAAGTGGGCAAGGTGGCTACATAACCCCTGCCGCCTGGGGGGTCCCCACCGCCTCAAAGCGGGGGGCAGAATCAGAAGTGACCCACAAGTGGGCAAGGTGGCTACTTAACCCCTGCCGCCTGGCGGGTCCCCACCGCCTCAGAGCGGGGGGCAGAATCAGAGGTGGCCCACAAGTGGGCAACGTGGCTACATAACCCCTGCCGCCTGGGGGGTCCCCACCGCCTCAGAGCGGGGGGCAGAATCAGAGGTGGCCCACAAGTGGGCAACGTGGCTACATAACCCCTGCCGCCTGGGGGGTCCCCACCGCCTCAGAGCGGGGGGCAGAATCAGAGGTGGCCGACTAGTGGGCAACGTGGCTACATAACCCCTGCCGCCCGGGGGGTCCCCACCGCCTCAGAGCGGGGGGCAGCATGAGAAGTGGCCCACAAGTGGGCAACGTGGCTACTTAACCCCTGCCGCCTGGGGGGTCCCCACCGCCTCAGAGCGGGGGGGGCAGAATCAGAGGTGGCCCACAAGTGGGCAAGGTGGCTACTTAACCCCTGCCGCCTGGGGGGTCCCCACCGCCACAGAGCGGGGGGGGGCAGAATCAGAAGTGGCCCACAAGTGGGCAAGGTGGCTACTTAACCCCTGCCGCCTTGGGGGTCCCCACCGCTTCAGAGCGGGGGGCAGAATCAGAAGTGACCGTGGCTACGTGATCCCTGCCGCCTGGGGGGTCCCCTACGCCGCAGAGCGGGGGGCAGAATCAGAAGTGACCCACAAGTGGGCAACGTGGCTACATAACCCCTGCCGCCTTGGGGGTCCCCACCGCCTCAGAGCGGGGGGCAGAATCAGAGGTGGCCCACAAGTGGGCAACGTGGCTACATAACCCCTGCCGCCTGGGGGGTCCCCACCGCCTCAGAGCGGGGGGTAGAATCAGAAGTGGCCCACAAGTGGGCAAGGTGGCTACTTAACCCCTGCCGCCTGGGGGGTCCCCACCGCCTCAGAGCGGGGGGCAGAATCAGAAGTGACCCACAAGTGGGCAAGGCGGCTACTTAACCCCTGCCGCCTGGCGGGTCCCCACCGCCTCAGAGCGGGGGGCAGAATCAGAGGTGGCCCACAAGTGGGCAAGGTGGCTACATAACCCCTGCCGCCTGGGGGGTCCCCACCGCCTCAGAGCGGGGGGCAGAATCAGAGGTGGCCCACAAGTGGGCAACGTGGCTACATAACCCCTGCCACCTGGGAGGTCCCCACCGCCACAGAGCGGGGGGCAGAATCAGATGCCACCTGGGGGGTCCCCACCGCCACAGAGCGGGGGGCAGAATCAGAATTGACCCACAAGTGGGCAAGGTGGCTACTTAACCCCTGCCGCCTGGGGGGTCCCCACCGCCACGGAGCGGGGGGCAGAATCAGATGCCACCTGGGGGGTCCCCACCGCCTCAGAGCGGGGGGCAGAATCAGAAGTGACCCACAAGTGGGCAAGGTGGCTACTTAACCCCTGCCGCCTGGCGGGTCCCCACCGCCTCAGAGCGGCGGGCAGAATCAGAGGTGGCCCACAAGTGGGCAACGTGGCTACATAACCCCTGCCGCCTGGGGGGTCCCCACCGCCTCAGAGCGGGGGGCAGAATCAGAGGTGGCCCACTAGTGGGCATCGTGGCTACATAACCCCTGCCGCCTGGGGGGTCCCCAGCCGCTTCAGAGCGGGGGGGCAGAATCAGAGGTGGCCCACAAGTGGGCAAGGGGGCTACTTAACCCCTGCCGCCTGGGGGGTCCCCACCGCCACAGAGCGGGGGGCAGAATCAGAGGTGGCCCACAAGTGGGCAACGTGGCTACATAACCCCTGCCGCCTAGGGGGTCCCCACCGCCTCAGAGCGGGGGGCAGAATCAGAAGTGGCCCACAAGTGGGCAACGTGGCTACATAACCCCTGCCGCCTGGGGGGTCCCCACCGCCTCAGAGCGGGGGGCAGAATCAGAGGTGGCCCACAAGTGGGCAACGTGGCTACATAACCCCTGCCGCCTGGGGGGTCCCCACCGCCTCACAGCGGGGGGTAGAATCAGAAGTGGCCCACAAGTGGGCAAGGTGGCTACTTAACCCCTGCCGCCTGGGGGGTCCCCACCGCCTCAGAGCGGGGGGCAGAATCAGAAGTGACCCACAAGTGGGCAAGGTGGCTACTTAACCCCTGCCGCCTGGGGGGTCCCCACCGCCTCAGAGCGGGGTGCAGAATCAGAAGTGGCCCACAAGTGGGCAACGTGGCTACATAACCCCTGCCGCCTGGGGGGTCCCCACCGCCTCAGAGCGGGGGGCAGAATCAAAGGTGGCCCACAAGTGGGCAACGTGGCTACATAACCCCTGCCGCCTGGGGGGTCCCCACCGCCACAGAGCGGGGGGCAGAATCAGAAGTGGCCCACAAGTGGGCAACGTGGCTACTTAACCCCTGCCGCCTGGGGGGTCCCCACCGCCTCAGAGCGGGGGGGCAGAATCAGAGGTGGCCCACAAGTGGGCAAGGTGGCTACTTAACCCCTGCCGCCTGGGGGGTCCCCACCGCCACAGAGCGGGGGGCAGAATCAGAGGTGGCCCACAAGTGGGCAACGTGGCTACATAACCCCTGCCGCCTGGGGGGTCCCCACCGCTTCAGAGCGAGGGGCAGAATCAGAGGTGGCCCACAAGTGGGCAACGTGGCTACATAACCCCTGCCGCCTGGGGGGTCCCCACCGCCACAGAGCGGGGGGCAGAATCAGAAGTGACCCACAAGTGGGCAACGTGGCTACTTAACCCCTGCCGCCTTGGGGGTCCCCACCGCCTCAGAGCGGGGGGCAGAATCAGAGGTGGCCCACAAGTGGGCAACGTGGCTACATAACCCCTGCCGCCTGGGGGGTCCCCACCGCCTCAGAGCGGGGGGCAGAATCAGAAGTGGCCCACAAGTGGGCAAGGTGGCTACTTAACCCCTGCCGCCTGGGGGGTCCCCACCGCCTCAGAGCGCGGGGGCAGAATCAGGGGTGGCCCGCAAGTGGGCAAGGTGGCTACAAGAGCCGTAAAAAAAGAACACGTTTTTGGGGGGAAGAAACCAGAGCCGCTGGGTATTGTTGACCCTCGGGGTTTCCAACCCAACGCCCTGGTTTGCTTCCGGGGCATGGAAAACGGCCCATAAAAAAGGGACCTATACCAAACCAACATGAAAAAACAAAACGTACCTCATATGTCTTACCGTGCTAATAGGACATAGATAATAGGAATTTTGCCCATGTCGAACTAACCAGCTGGTGCACAGCACAAGGTGGTTACCCTGTCCCCAAGTTTCCCACCTACGCCTAAGGTTGTGGGCCTGATGAAAGCCCTTGAGTTTTGTTGTCCCTTGTCCAAGGTGTGGCCGCACGACACCACGACGCCCCGCTCACCCAACTGCCATGAGGGGCAGAGTAAGGGTGGATCCTCTTCAGAATCTGCCTGAGGCCTTGCTTGAGGTCTGGGGGGTGTGCTTTCGCGACCACCTACAGTGAGAGCCCACGCTCAACCACTGCAAGCGCCGTGGCCGGACCGGATGAGATGTGTAGCCCGCAGGGGACCACAGGGGCCCACGGGGGCTTGTCTGTCCTAAAGTCCTTGGTCTGCGCGGGTGGGCTGTTTTCCCCCCAGCAGAAACGTTCGCCCGCACGTTTCTACTTTTTACCCACCCCTCCTTCACTGACAGCAACTCCCCATGCGAATCCTTGCTGGGGAGTTGAGGAGGGGGCTCCGTTCAAAGCAGGGATTGTCCATGACAATCACAATCAAAGATGAATCAGCAACATCAGCCCACTCCTTTGGCTAGGAGTGCGCACAAATCGGAGCCGACATGTCCTAATTACCGAACAACAGCAACATCAGCCCACTCCTTTGGCTAGGAGTGGAGACAAATCGGACCTGGCACCCCCTGATTCCCTGACAAGAGCAATAGCACCTCAATCTGTTCGCTATGAGTGGAGACACACAGGGTTTGCCCGAGGGGGGCGGGGGGAGGGGGGGGGGGGCAAATATTCGCGGCCAAAAATCCTATCCGGAGAGACGGGATACAGGGTACGTGGGCAGGGGGTAGCCGACCTCCATGAGGATACATATGGGGGGGGGGTGCGCACACGCAACAAGGGACCAAGCAGTGAGTGTCATGCACAAGCAAGCAGTGGAGTGCCATGCACTCGTGGCCAAAGTTGGTAGCACACGTGCGCGCCCACAGGAGCAGAGAGCCTTTGGGGGAAAGGAGGAGAGACGTGCCAACCGCGCGCATACATGTTTGATCCTTCATGCAATGAAGAGGGATGAAGCTGCAATGACAGCGCTGGGATCTGCGGCCACTTTGTCAGGCCCTGCACCACTTCACCCTTTCCTGGACCCACCTGTTAGTGTGTTACGTGTGGCGTGAGCGCACTGTGTGTGTCGTGTGTGTCGTCAGCGCACGTGTGTAGCATGCTGTGGCATGCCGTCGCGTACAAGATTCACACCTACAGCCAAAACCATGGTACCAGCATGTCACAATATTAGATAGGTTTGCCTGTCCTCCACTCCTGCAGCCTCTCGCCCACAGCTGTAAAACCTGAACACAAACACACAGCACATGCCATTGCAAGTAGAAACTCGTTCACCACACAGACGACTGCACTATGCTGGCAACACTGTGCGGCGTACCGTAGCATACCGCACTGTCGCGCAGGCCAGGGCAAGGCAATAGAGTGCAACACAGCCAGCCCTGACCTGTGCACTCAGGTCAGCAAAAATACCCAGGCACCGACCCCCAACTAAAATCCATTGGACATGGTACGGTCGAGGAAAAAAACAAAAAAAAAACCACCAAACATCAACTCAATCCATCATGTGACAACTACTCAGAAATTCTGCAACTACCAGCGATGTGCATCTCTGCCATACATCAGACTGCACCGCCACTGGGGGGTAGGGGGGGGGGGATTACAACATCCATTCAGCCAATGCACCAAAACACCCAGGCACCCACTCCCCAACTAAAATCGACAGACGACTGCACTATGCTGGCAACACTGTGCGGCGTACCGTAGCATACCGCAATGTCGCGCAGGCCAGGGCAAGGCAATAGAGTGCAACACAGCCAGCCCTGACGATTTTCAGCCGCAACGGCAGCCGCTGATCTGTGCACTCAGGTCAGCAAAAATACCCAGGCACCGACCCCCAACTAAAATCGATTGGACATGGTACGGTCAAGGAAAAAAAAACCACCAAACATCAATTCAATCCATCATGTGACAACTACTCAGAAATTCTGCAACTACCAGCGATGTGCATCTCTGCCATACATCAGACTGCACCGCCACTGGGGGGTAGGGGGGTGGGGGGATTACAACATCCATTCAGCCAATGCACCAAAACACCCAGGCACCCACTCCCCAACTAAAATCGAGTGAACATAGTGGGGTCAGAAAAAAACTTACACACTTGAAAAACATTTGCCTGTACATCGATTCAATCTGTCGTGTGTCTCACTTGTTGGATTCTCATGTCACCTTTGCAACTACCTGGACACTGAGGTGACAAATTCCAATAAAATATGACAACTACTCGGAAATTCTGCAACTAGAAACTTGCAAGTAGAAACTGGTTCGCCACACAGACGACTGCACTATGCTGGCAACACTGTGCGGCGTACTGTACCATACCACAATGTCGCGCAGCACACTCACTAATCAATCCACTCACAAACACTGCGCTCTTCCGGAGCAATTCCATCCGCTTGCACATCAATTCAACCAGCGGTGTGTGTCCCTTGTTGGACCACCTTTTGGAGGCCTAGCAGCCGCGGTTGACTTGCCGAATTTGCATAATAGTTCAATTGACCACGCACTTCGCCACTTGCAATCACGTCAGCAAAAATACCCAGGCACCGACTCCCCAACTAAAATCGATTGGACATGTTACGGTCGAGAAAAAAAAAGAACACCCACCAAACATCAATTCAATCCATCGTGTGACAACTACTCAGAGATTCTGCAACTATCAGGACCTCGTGCCATACGGCCTGTTGCGTGCACATGATAACCACGAAACGGCACAGCCTGCTTGCACAATGGCGAAGACACTCAACACCAGAAAACGAGTGCGCAGGACAGTGCTCGCGGGACAGTGCTCGGGCAAGTGCTAAAAATTCACACACTGTGCACTGCAGCGCAGTGCACCTGCGCTGCTGCATAGGCCAACACTGTGCAGCACCATGCTGTGCCATGTCATGCACTATTGTCATGTACTGTCATGCAACCAAACCCAAGCAATCACACTGGGATGAGACGAACGGATGTAGAGCACGCACCAGCAGTTCATGTGCACCATCAACAGCAAAAGTCTCAACAACTTCAGAGGCAACTGTGCTCTTGGCAGACTCGGACGAAGATACACTGCCACAACCACCTCAGAGACGACACAGTTCCTGCAACAGACACACACTCTCTCATCAGTACACTCTCCTTCAACCATTCAACACTGGACAACCCCAGAGGTAGTGTAGCACGCGGTGACCAACTGCAATGACCGTCGATGTGCATCTCACCGGGGGGGGGGGGGGGAGGGGGGGTCACACTCAACCAGTCCACCCAGGGGGAGGGGGGGGGGCGCGCCCGATCAACACTGCTGTGCAGTGCAGTGCAGTGCAGTGCTACAGCAATGCTGTCCAGGGCAAGGCAATCCGGGGCACTGCACAATGCCGTGCACAATGAGAGATTCTGCAACTATCAGGACCTCGTGCCATACGGCCTGTTGCGTGCACATGATAACCACGAAACGGCACAGCCTGCTTGCACAATGGCGAAGACACTCAACACCAGAAAACGAGTGCGCAGGACAGTGCTCGCGGGACAGTGCTCGGGCAAGTGCTAAAAATTCACACACTGTGCACTGCAGCGCAGTGCACCTGCGCTGCTGCATAGGCCAACACTGTGCAGCACCATGCTGTGCCATGTCATGCACTATTGTCATGTACTGTCATGCAACCAAACCCAAGCAATCACACTGGGATGAGACGAACGGATGTAGAGCACGCACCAGCAGTTCATGTGCACCATCAACAGCAAAAGTCTCAACAACTTCAGAGGCAACTGTGCTCTTGGCAGACTCGGACGAAGATACACTGCCACAACCGCCTCAGAGACGACACAGTTCCTGCAACAGACACACACTCTCTCATCAGTACACTCTCCTTCAACCATTCAACACTGGACAACCCCAGAGGTAGTGTAGCACGCGGTGACCAACTGCAATGACCGTCGATGTGCATCTCACCGGGGGGGGGGGGGGGTCACACTCAACCAGTCCACCCAGGGGGAGGGGGGGGGGCGCGCCCGATCAACACTGCTGTGCAGTGCAGTGCAGTGCAGTGCTACAGCAATGCTGTCCAGGGCAAGGCAATCCGGGGCACTGCACAATGCCGTACAACGATGTGCACGGTGCAACTCAGCGCTGCTGCATAGGGCCAACACTGTGCACCGCCATGCTGTGCCATGTCATGCAGTACTGTGCAGTGCACTTTAGTCCCCCGCATGCAACGGAACCCAAGCAATCACACCGGGATGAGACGAACGGATGTAGAGCACGCGCCAGCAGTTCACGTGCACCATCAACAGCAAAAGTCTCAACACCTTCAAAGGCAACTGTGCTCTTGGCAGACTCGGACAAAGATTCACTGCCACAACCACCTCACAGACGGACACAGTTCACTACACACGTCACTGCACGTGTGTAGTATGCAGCGGCATCCCGTCGCGTACAAGATTCACACCTACAGCCAAAAGCATGGTACCAGCGGGTCGGAATACTAGATACATTTGCCTGTCCTCCACTCCTGCAGACAGTGTACCTCGGAGGACCTTGTGCCATACGGCCTGTTACGTGCACATGATAACCACGAAACGGCACAGCCTGCTTGCACAATGGCGAAGACACTCAACACCCGAAAACGAGTGCGCAGGACAGTGCTCGCGGGACAGTGCTCGGGCAAGTGCTAAAAAATTCACACACTGTGCACCGCTGCATAGGGCAATCACTGTGCAGCACCATGCTGTGCCATGTCATGCAGCATTGGCGTGTAGTGTCATGCAACTGGGATGGGACAAACGGATGTAGAGCACGCGCCAGCAGTTCACGTGCACCATCAACAGCAAAACTCTCAACACCTTCACAGGCAACTGTGCTCTTGGCAGACTCGGACAAAGATACACTGCCACAACCACCTCACAGACGGACACAGTTCCTGGGACAGACACATCTCTCATCAGTACACTCTCCTTCAACCATTCAACGTTGGACAACCCCACAGGTAGTGTAGCACGCGGTGACCAACTGCAATGACCGCTGATGTGCATCTCACCGGGGGGGGGGGGGGGTTGAATCCGGTGACACGTGATAGAGAAGAAACGACACAGCCATCCTCACCAATCAATCCACTCACAAACACTGCGCTCTTCCTGAACAATTCTGTTTCCTTCCACATCAATCCACGCACTTCGCGCTGCTGCATAGGGCCAACACTGTGCAGCGCCATGCTGCAGTACTGTGCAGTGCACTTAAGTCCCCTGCATGCAAGCAACCACACTGTGCACTGCTGCATAGGGCAATCACTGTGCAGCGCCATGCGGTGCCATGTCGTGCAGCATTGTCATGTAATGTCAACACTGCGCTCTTCCTGAACAATTCTGTTTCCTTCCACATCAATCCACGCACTTCGCGCTGCTGCATAGGGCCAACACTGTGCAGCGCCATGCTGTGCCATGTCATGCAGTACTGTGCGGTGCACTTAAGTCCCCTGCATGCAACCAAACCCAAGCAATCACACCGGGATGAGACGAACGGATGTAGAGCACGCGCCACCAGTTCACGGGCCGCATCCGTGCCATCAGGTCCGCAATAATACCCAGGCACTGACTCCCCAACTAAAATCGATTGGACATGGTACGGTCGAGGAAAAAAGAAGAAAAAAAAAAAACCCACCCACCAAACATCAATTCGATCCATCGTGTGACAACTACTCAGAAATTCTGCAAGTGTCAGTGATGTGCATCTCTCGGACAACTCCCATAAATCAGACTGCACCGCCACTGGGGGGGGGGGGGGGAGGGGCATTGCCAGATCGATTGCACAATGGCGAAGACACTCAACACCTGAAAATGAGTGCGCAGGACACTGCTCACGGGACACTGCTGGGGCAAGTGCCGAAAAATTCACACACTGTGCACTGCAGCGCAGTGCACCTGCGCTGCTGCATAGGGCCAACACTGTGCAGCGCCATGCTGTGCCATGTCATGCAGCGTTGTCATGTAATGTCATGCAACCAAACCCAACCAATCACACTGGGATGAGACAAACAGATGTAGAGCACGCAGCAGTTCACGTGCACCATCAACAGCAAAAGTCTTAACACCTTCAAAGGCAACTGTGCTCTTGGCAGACTCGGACAAAGATACACTGCCACAGCCAGCTCACAGACGGACACAGTTCACTGCACACGTCACTGCACGTGCGTAGTATGCAGCGGCATACCGTCGCGCGCAAGATTCGCACCTACAGCCAAAACCATGGTACCAGCGTGTAGGAATACTAGATACGTTTGCCTGTCCTCCACTCCTGCAGACGGTGTACCTCGGAGGACCTTGTGCCATACAGCCTGTTACGTGCACATGATAACCATGAAACGGCACAGCCTGCTCGCACAATGGCGAAGACACTCAACACCAGAAAACGAGTGCGCAGGACAGTGCTCGCGGGACGGTGCTCAGGCGAATGACAAAAAAATTCACACACCGGGGGGGGGGGGGGGAGGGGCATCGCCAGATCGATTCGACCAGTGCACCAAAATATCATGTCACCTTTGCAACTACCTAGATACTGAGGTGACAAATTCCAACAAAATATGACAACTACTCAGAAATTCTGCAACTACCAGCAATGTGCATCTCTGCCATAAATCACAGTGCACCGCCACTGGGGGGGGGGGGGGGGGATTGCCACATCCGTTCAACCAATGCACCAAAACACCCAGGCACCCACTCCCCAACAAAAATCACAGCTGTAAAATCGCTTGAAACCTGAAAACAAACACACAGCAAATGCCATTGCAAGTAGAAACTCTGCAACGCCATGCTGTGCCATGTCATCCAGTACTGTGCAGTGCACTGAAGTCCCCTGCATGCAACCAAACCCAACCGATCACACTGAAGTCCCCTGCATGCAACCAAACCCAACCGATCACACTGGGATGAGACAAATGGATGTAGAGCATGCGCCAGCAGTTCACGTGCACCATCAACAGCAAAAGTCTCAACACCTTCACAGGCAACTGTGCTCTTGGCAGACTCGGACAAAGATACACTGCCACAACCACCTCACAGACGGACACAGTTCACTACACACGTCAGTGCACGTGTGTAGTATGCAGCGGCATGCCGTCGCGTACAACATTCACACCTAATCGTAGCGCAGTCGGAACAAAAACTTACACACTTGCAAAACATTTCCCTGTACATCAATTCAATCTATCACGTGTCTGACTCGTTGGATTCGCATGTCACCTTTGCAACTGCCTGGATGACCTTCTCAAAGTCACATTTCACCTCTGCAACACGTTCGCATAATGTACACCAAAGAAGAAAACCACCAGTACTAAACCGTCTTCAATATTCTGTCGTCGCTGCTTCAGCAGACACTCAACAGGAGGCTACACACAGCAACACGGTGCCCTGCACCCAAATGGGACAAACGTACATCAAGCACACACCAGCATCCGTGAAACCGTCGACAACGAAAGTCCCAACATCGTCATAAGCAACTATTGCCACAGCCGCGGCCACGGCCGCGTCGCACATTGATGCAACACCTATAACACGTCACAGAGAAGGAACGCCACAGCCATCCTCAATAATCAATTCATTGACAAACAGTGCGCTCTCCCCGAACATTTCCATCTGCTTGCACATCAATTTAACCAGTGGTGTGTGTCCCTTGATATATTCACGTCTCACCTTCGTAGCTTCATGCAACAAGTTTTTTAATTTATACCAACGTGCAACAGCAAGTCCGCTTGTCCATACCGCGTACAAACCTGGTTGGACCGCCTAGGCCTACCAGCCGCGGTTGACTTGCAGAAGTTGCATAATATTTCCATTGCCCATGCACTTAACCACCAACTCAACTCAACAACCACTTACAACTCACTTCAATTGATGCAGAGAACATCCAACTCCTGCATGTAGCGCCACAACACTGGGTTGGCCTGCATGTATTTCATGGCATATTGCGCCATCCTTGCATAATTAGTGTGGTGACCGAGCGGGCACCCCAAATAAGCACTAAAACCAAAAACCAAGCGAGCCCGCATGTCACAATTGTTCAGAGTTCGCTTGTATCATTCCTTCATGGTGCATTGGGTACGGGCAACGTCAAATTTGCAATGTCAAAATTGTCCACACCATGCTTGTATTATTTCTTTGTGGTGAACGGGGTAGGGGCAATGTCAAATTGGCAACATCGAAATTGTCCACAGCTTGCTTGTATCAGTTCTTCGCGGTGCCTTGGGGAGGGGAAATGTCACATTTGCAACGTCAACATTGTTGGAAGCTCGCTTGTGTCGTTTGTTCGTGGTGCCTTGGGGGGGGGGGGGGGGGTTGGTCCCACGTGTTGCGCATAGACACAAGTCAACTACACAAATCGTTATTATTAGCTCCCGTAGCCACAATTGTTCACCTACATATCTACGCTAATTTTACAACATCAACAATTCAAAGCACGAACTTCAACGATCGTCATATTTCGCCATCATTGCATAATGAATGTGGTGACCGAGCAAGCACTCCAAGTAACCACTAAAAGCAAAAATGTACTTCTTGGCATATGGCGCCATCCTTGCATAATTAGTGTGGTGACCGAGCGGGCACTCCAAATTAGCACTAAAAGCAAAAATGTACTTCTTGGTATATGGCGCCATCCTTGCATAATTACGGTGGTGACCACATGGGCATACCACCTAGGGACCTAGTTCAACCACAACTACCGTCCGCGGTTGCAGTACCGAAATTTCACATTATTAGTGTGCCCGAGCGGGCACTCCAAATAACCACTAAAAGCAAAAAGCAAGCAGCCCGCGTGTCACAATTGTTGGGAGTTCGCTTGTATCATTTCTTCATGGTGCCTTGGGTATGGGCAACGTCAAATTTGCAACATCGAAATATCAACCGGAATCAAATCTTCCACATTGGATTGCAACTAACGGGGGGGGGGGGGGGTACCCTATGTACTTCAACAACACAAAAGTTGCAGCACATTTTTCCTTCGATCAAACAAATAGCCTCATGACGTACTCCACTATACAACCTCAACAAATCAAAGCATGCGCCTACGGACAAATTGCCATGCGCCTACGGACAAATTGCCATTTAAATTATTTCCTCCCATAGCCACAATTGTTCACCTACATATCTACACTAATACCTACACTACTACTACACTACTATCTACACCTCAACGATTGTCAACAACCACTTACAAAACACTTCAACGGATGAACACAACATCCAACAGATGAGGATTGCAAGTGCATAGTTACCGCATTATCTGCGTTAGCTATACATCATGTACGCAACTACACCCTCAGCATGACAACCTCAGCAAAGCACAATTGTCATCAACCAATTACAAGCCCACGATACAACCTCGACAAATCAAAGCATGCAATTCTGCAATTGTGAACAACCAATTCCAAATCATTCCAATCATACAAAGGCCGCACCACATTCAACTTGCTTAATTCAATCGACCGCATAACATCAAACGACACTACGTAGTGCAACGAACTACAACGCCGGTGGTCGTACAAAGGTGTGTGATCCATATCATTCAAGTTGCACGCAATTGCAAATTCAGCACACAAATCGCCATACTCATCGATGAGTACGTGGCTCTTGTAGCCGCAGCTGTTCCAATCAATACCTACAATACTAGTAGACGAATACGACCTCGACAAACCAAAGCCACAAGTGTTCACCTACATATCTACGCCAATACAACATCAACAATCCATAGCATGCACCTCAACGACTATCAACAACCACTTACAAATCACTTCAATGGAGGAAGAGAACATCCAACAGATAAGGATTTGGGGGGGGGGGGGGGGCGAATTTGCACGCAACGACTGGCCAACCACCCATAGCCATAAGCAGTTCTCGCAACCACATCAATTCACATTACGGTTGTATTGCTCAATTGACCACGCAAGTGACACTTTGCCACTTGTATGCACATGCACCAACAAATTCAACATTCATTAAAGTGGTCCGACACACATGTTGCCCGTGGTTACAAGTCAACCACACAAATCGCCGTATGTACCTCTCGTAGCCACAATTGTTCACATGAATACCTACGCTACGACAACCTCAACAATTCAAAGCATGCACTTGCATCATCGCTCAACCACTCACAAATCACTTCAATTTTCCCATTCAAATGTTTACTCCTCGAGGGGTATACCACTTGGTACTTGTCAACCGACAGCCCGTCTGGGGGGGGGGGGGGCACCGAACAGCAAAACGAGGTCACCAAGTGGACACACCAAACAAGCACTACAAGCGAAAACAAAGTAAGCCCGCGTGTCCATACCACCTAGGGACCCACTTCGACCACTTTTCGGCGGCCTAGCAACCGCGGTTGACGTACCGAAATTTCACAGTCAAGCTAAATCTAAGCCTAGATGCCACACGCTAGCCACCGGCAAAGCGGGTTGACCAAGTGGGCGGTGCAAACAGGCACTACAAGAGAAAAGAAAGCAAGCCCGCGTGTCCATACCACCCAGGGACCCACTTCGACCACTTTTGTTCTGCCTAGCGACCGCGGTTGACGTACCGAAATTTCAGATGCAAGCTAAATCTAAGCCTAACTGCCACACGCTGCCCACCGGCAACGCACGTTGCCCAACCGGGCGCTCCACACAAGCACTACAAGCGAAAAGAAAGCAAGTCCGCGTGTCCATACCACCTAGCGACCGACTGCTGCCTCTTTGCGTCGGTCTAGGGACCGCGGTTGGCTTACCAAATTTTCACATGCGGGCTACATCTAAGCCTAAATGCCACACACTGGCTACCGGCAAAGCAGGTTGCCCAACCGGGCGCTCCAAACAAGCACTACAAGCGAGAAGAAAGCAAGCCCGCGTGTCCATACCACCTAGGGACCTACTTTGGCCACTCCGCATAGGCCTACCGACCGTGGTTGAGCTAGTGAAACGTCAGATTGCACCTAAATTTGCACCTACATCACCCACGTTTCCCACTTTCTTGGACCCTTGGCCTAGTTTTCAAGCCAGCACACGTTTTTGAGCCCGAAAAACTCGAAATCTGGCCCAAAAAGTGCCACAACAGGCACTACAAATTGCGAAATCCGGATACCTGCATCTTTTTCGAAATCCGGATCGACAGATCGATGCACCTTAAAAAGGGCTTCACATTGGTGCCTATTGCGGATTTTATTACCGCTTCTGGCAAAAGTTGGAAATTGCGCCAGAAGGGCCAGAGCGCGTATGCGCTTAGCACGTGCGCACCGCAGAAATCGCCCATTATCTGCACCACAGCTGGAAATATTTTTTGGCAAACGTCAGATTGTTGTCCTGATGATTAACTATTTTTTCATGCATGAAAATCCGGGCCAGAAGGTCCCCTAGTTGCCCCGGGGCCGCAAGGCCCGCTCTATGCTGTCCGGCCGCGGGGGAGGGGCCTCCGCGGCCGCCAGCGACGCTCAGCTGTAAAGCTGACCCCGGTGATTATCCCGCCGGATTGGCCCTGCCGTACTGTTGGCAACGGACGAGGTTCCGGACGAACAAAATGTATATTTGTGGATGGCAGCTCGGGCCCTACAATGTTATTTTGGGGCTTTTTTTTTTACTGGCCAGAATCCGGATTTCTGGTCAAAAATCGGCGCGCACGCGTGACCAATGGCTCTCGCCGACATTTTGCCTGTTGAACTCAGCACCTAGCTAGAGTTGACGAAAATTCGATTTAAGACCATGAAAATGAAGGGTTTTAAAGTCCGAATAATGCTGTAAAATCAGAATTTCGCAAAACTGCACGAATCACTGTTTCGCAACACCGATCGTCGATTTCCGCCAGCAGCGTGTTCGACGCCGAGGTTTTGACTCAATATTCGTGTTCAGCGTCAAAAACTACCCAGGTTTGGCTTTCGGTTTATCAAAATTCGAGCCGGTAGGCCAAAGATATGAATTTTTCAAGTTTTTATACAGTGGGCTCAGTTTGGCCATTTTGGCCTGTTTCGTAGGCCTGTTGTAGCGAAACCACGAGGGTCTAGCAACGAACCAAGTGACAATCCAAGTTCATTTGCACCCAAATGATGTGAAAATGCCCAAGGTTGATCCCTCTAGCCTCCTCTTGATGCCTAGAAAGAGGGTACAAAAGGTAGAAAAAAACAGTACTTAGAGAAGGTTGCTGTCTCCATTGTACAGCCTTGTCAAAGTGCTATATCCCGGCCTAGGGATTGAACCTTTGTGCAAACTAGTCCCGTATGGGTCCAATGGAACGGGTATAAGCAATGTTACGTCCCTATGGCCTCTATAGAGAGCACATGGGGGCGAAAACTCAAAGATACGTGCTTTTTAAGCTGTGTTTTTGGGTGCTGTCACAACACCTGTGTACCAAAATCATGGGTCTCCCCCCCGGAGTTCCGGTTGCATCCACATGCTTCCTTGGGACTTCAACCAAGCATATTTGAGTAGTTTGGACCTAGAGGGAGGGGAAAGGCCATTAGTTTGCCCGCTGTACCCCCAATGGCCCCTAGATATATCAGCCGGGGGTTTCGCATTTTAGTCAAAACTGGACATTTTCGGTTTGAGGGTCCATTTGTCAGAGGTCGTTCTCCAACATACCGTGGAGTTAGAACAAAGTGTTGGGCTCGTTGGAAAGCTGAGAACATGTCCTAAAAGGATAATAGGACCCGCCACAGGCCGTCCCACACCCATTTCTTGCAAAAATTGCATCTTTGGTGGTCAGTTAAAGGTAAAATCAGGTGTATGTTGTGCATACCCTGCCACTTCAAAACGTGTACCCGTCGGCACGTAGTCAGGTCGGAAGCACATAGGTAACCAAGTCCTCAACCAAGCATAATGGAGTTATTTGGACCTAGAAGAATGCAAAAGATCAATTGTTTGCCCATTCAAGCCCCGTTGGCCCGGAGTTATAAGCGTTGGGGGTTTTGCATTTTGGTGAAAAGTAGCAATTTGGAGTTCATGGTCCCATTTGTCGGAGGTCGTTTTCCATCATACCGTTGAGTTGGAACAAACCGTTGGGCTCGTTTGAAAGGTGAAGAGGTAATGTAACGAGATATGGGGACCGGTTGTAGGCCACCTTGAACTCATTTTGCCTGAAAATCGGGTTTTTTAATCAGGGTTTTCAACTAAAATCAGCGTAATAAAATGTGTACTTGTTGGTACGCAGCGAAACTTCTGATACTTTCGGCCTTTGTAGGCTTGGGAAGGAGGAGCATAGCGAGTCCTTCCCAAGCCTAGTCACAAAGCTAATGACATCCATTGGGCTATCCTTTTTTTTCTTTTCTTTTTTTTTCTTTGCTTTTGCTTTGTGTAAAATAGGTAAACTAATGTTGCTCGATGTGTTATTTTCTTGTTATTTTCTTGTTATTTTCTGATTTTTTCTTTTTAACTTGATTGCTAAGAGGCAAAAGGAGACGTTGCGCATAGCTAGTGTAGCATGCATTGATATTCTTGGTGCCGCACAATTTTGTTGATGTGATAATAGCATGAAATATGCACTGAAATTCATTCATTAAACAAGGTGTCACTTAGCATTAGGTACATACCATGAAGGAGACTTATGAACCGGGTATATTTATCCGTCAATTGTGCTGATTAGGTATTGTCAGAGAATAGGACGTAGGTCTATTGAATGGTGTCAAGCGAGATGGTACAATGGTAGATATGCTACTGCCTCCACTACTGCTCGTTACCACGTATACCACCACCACGAGCACTTTCCCGCCGGGTCTTGTCGCGGGTGGGCGGGCCGGGCATCCCATCAGCGCTTGTTATCAAATCAGCAGGAGACATTCCGCGGGTACGTACGGGATTCCACACACCTGCCGGCGGGCGCGGCGGGGCCCCTCACCCACCGCTAAGCACGGCACGGTGTGCGCCACAAGGGCGCGACAGGCAACAACAAGCGCGCGAAGTGCCCACCCACCCGGCCCGGCTACAAGAAGTGCTAAAACACATTGCGAAGAGGGGGGGATTATGAATAGGCTTATTAAACCCAAACCACCAACAGATCCATGAAGCAGATGCACGGAAAAGCGTCCCTGGGAAAATGGGGCGGGGGAGTGACGGACAAGAGGACAGAAAAAATGCCTCACTTACCTTAGGCTGTGCTACGGGACAAACGGCAACTTGGGGTCAGTCGGCAAAAACCATACAGCACCTTGGTGTGTGTTTACACAGAAAAAGAGGGGAGGCTTAGGGTACCGTAGAGTAACATGCTTACGGGATGGATGGGCAAGAGGAAAGAAGGCTAGGGAAAAACAGTGGTGTGCCTTTGTGGCTAGAATTACCTTGGTGTGAGGGGGGTGTGAGGGGGGAACGGGGGGCTTGAGGTCACTTAAAATAACCCGCGGAAAGGGGGGGGGGGATCATTACGATGCCAGCTTTGGGTACCTTGGAGTATCTCATTGTAACTTTGGGGGGGGGGGGGGAGATTGACATAAATGGAGGGGGTGGGGCATGGGGTACCCTGGCATACAACGCGAACAACACATCGGCATACCTTGGGGTAGGGGGGGGGGGGGAGTACCTTGAGATACGCTGGGGGGGCGGGGTAGGGGGGGGGGGGGCTTGGAAAAGGTGGGCGAGAATACATTGTAATTTCTGGTGCTAGGGGGGCATGAGGTACCTTGGCATAGAAAGCGGACAATACATTGACATGCCTTGATGTAGGGGGGGGGGGGTTCATGGCCGCAAAGGGGGGGGGGGTTGGGAAGCGGAGTACCTTGAGATGTGTTTTGGGGGGGGGGGGCTGTTGGGGTAACTTGCAGTACGTTGCGGTAAATGCCTGGGGGGGGGGGGGGAGGGGTTCAGTGCCGGGAAAGTTGTGGAGGGGGGGGGGGGGGGAGTACCTTGAGATACGTTGGAGGGGGGTAGAAAACGGGGGGGGGGGGGTTACCTGTCAACTTGAACGTCCGAACTGCCTGTGAAGAAAACAGGTTTCACTGTTTTCACTGCCATTTTACATCTTCGACAAATGATGTCCAATTGTGCAAAATTCAATCTTTTTTCACCACTGTCCATCCCCCTTACCCGGGGGTTGGAGGCAAAATATCACCAGAACGCGCTGCTCTGCACATTATGAAGACGAATCCATGACATAGATCTCAGAACTGCTTGCAATGTGTAACTTTACCCCATAGTTGTTCACGGGCTAATTGGGCATGATTTCGCCAGCTGGAAGAGAATGGTGCCATCTATCATGGTATATGTGTGGCCACATTGATGTTCATCTGAAAATTTGGAACAAACCTGTGTTTATTGGCTTCCTCCCTGCTCCATCATAGACCATGATTCACTTCAACAAACACGGACCATCTTGCAAAACGAAAATTGACCCAGTACAAAATGAAAAACAAGGAAATCCTGTCACCATGCCTTCGTAGCTGACTGACACTTGGAACACAGCTGTCCCAAGTTCCTCGCCCCTGTGCCCTAACAGGCTGGGTTTTGTACTGGCCTCAACAAAGCATTTGCACAGCAGTCTTGTGTGTATCAGACCACTGTACCCTTACCTAACTGCACCTGCGACGTGATGCAGACAACATAGTCAAAGCGAGTTGATATCGTCAGACTGCTACGACACAACGCCGGCAACGTGTACCCATCGTGAGTGGGAGTCAAAGAAAAGCAAGCCAGGCAGAGAGAAAGCATACATGCTGCTGAAATTACACCTGAGCAAGACCATAATGCTTCAAATGCGTGCCTCCATGTCCCCAGCCGACACCTTCAGGGGATTCCCTGCTGCCCTTTCTTTCTGGGTGCCCAGACCGATGTACAGCCCAAAAACGCAGTGTACGCCTGACGGACACCACTGCCAGCACAAGATCAGCAGTGCGCACATTTCCTGCATCCATTGCAGACCTCATTTCAGAGTACCCAGAGCCTGACGGACACCACTGCCAGCACAAGATCAGCAGTGGGCACATTTCCTGCATCCATTGCAGACCTAATTTCAGAGTACCCAGAGCCTCTGAGAGCAACTTGGGACAAGCTACAGTGGGCACCTCGCCCAGAAATAATTGCTCAGGTGCCGCGGTGTACCCGAACCTCTGTATGTTCACGTGCAAATCTGAAGAATTTCGCTGCAGGAGCCTTAAATTGAAACCAATGTACAGGCAGAGGGCAGGGTCCGGCCAGCGCAAACAACGCAGAACAGGAGGGGGGTCGGTAAAGTCGTCGGGTGGGGGGCGAGTCGAACAGCCCTTTTCCCTTCCCTCCAAGTGACTTCAAGCGATGCGAGAAAATTTATGGGACCCCAATGACCTCAAACGTCAGCACATGGTCGTTGACCAAATACTCTCCAAGGTCCGGGGTGAATTCACTCCAAGCAAACTGCTTTTTGCAATCCCACTTGGGCTCTGCGCTGCCACTGATCTCCTCTGTCTTGAGGGGTCTCCCCTCCTTCTTCTGGAACACAGATCGGCAGAACACTTTGTTCGTGAACTTCTGGGGGATCCCTTCAGCAGAGATGACATGCACACAGAAATCGATGTGTTTGCCGGTCAATGCCTTGATGGCGGTTGGCAGGTCACAAAACTCCTCAGGATCCTTGTCATTGCCAGTGACCTGCATAGCAAAGGGCATTTAATAGACGGGCGCCATGGAGATAGCTGTGTTCGAAGGTTTTTGACAACCCGACCACCATCCCAAACAACTTATGGTACAGGTCAAGCACACTGCTTAGCACCCCGTCTACTTGCACCCGACCTTGCACATCTCAATTCGTTTTCCGCTGCTGGATGGCTGCCTGATGCTGGGGGGGGGGGGGGGGGCGAACAGAGAGAGAGAGAGAGAGAGAGACAAAAGACACAAATGGCATACAACACTCACACAAGACACACCTGAGATATGACAGGCACAAGACACAGGTGACACAACACAGATGATGGGAGACACAAGACACAAGTGACACAAGGACGAATGGCAGACACAAGCACGATCGGAAAGCAAGCACTAAGCGGATGCACCATTGCACATGCAAAACGACAGAATGATCGCGAATGCAAATGGGACAGCAACTGGGAAAGAGAACCACACACACAGAGAGAAAGAGAGAGACACACACACACACACACACACTCATAACTCACCCACAAGCACATTCGTACCACTCACACACTCGTCACTCACCCACAGGCACATTCGTAACACAAACACACTCGTACAAGCACATTCATAACACTGACACACTCGTCACTCACCCACGAGCACATCCGTAACACCAGCACACTCGTAACTCAGTAACAAGCGCATTCGTAACACCAGCACACTTCTAACTCACCCACAAGCACATTAGTCACACCAACACACTCCTAGGCCACCCACAAGCACATTTGTAGGACACACACACTCACCCAAAACCGGAACTCAAACTCCACCTGAAACCTCGGACCTGAACCCGAACTCAAACTCAAACTGGAACTCAAAACTCAAACAGCAAACCAAACTCCAACCCCAAACCAGCCTCAACCTAGCAAACTCCCAACTGGAAATCAAACATGAACTGCAATCCTAACTCCAACTCGAAACCAAACTCAAAACTCACCAACAAACTCGAACTGGAAACCAACTCGAAACCAAACTCCAAACCAAACCAACAATATCAACCCAACAGAAAAACTGTTCACTCTTCGCATTTGCCGCACAGACCTCAACAATCTTCTCCACCTTCACCTCAAGGATCTTTTCGACTGGCTTTTTGATGATTCGCTCAACAGGAACCTGAACGATCTTCTTCTTCGTCACAACAAGCTTCTTCACCTTCACCTCCACCGGACCCTGTGTGTTGTGTGTTGCGAGTGTGTGTGAGTTAGGGATGGGCTCAAACTGGGTTACCAGTGTGTCTGATTTACGGATGTGCTGAACTGTGAGTTCCTTGTGTGTGACAGTTACGGATGGGCTCAAAACTGTGTTACCAGTGTGTCTGACTTATGGTTGCGCTGAACAGTGACTTACTTTGGTTACATATCAAAACCCTCGGCTTCAAACCCAGTTTTCGCATCCAAGTCTTTTGAGTTGGAATCAGCCTCAATCCATCTTCAAACCGGCAAAACCATGACAAAGGACATGCGAACGCACTCCTACCACCGAAGCGCAACAGTATCCAAAACTCGGATGCTGGACCAAAGGTTCGTACCGGCCAGCAGCGCTTACTGAAAGTGACTGCTTGGGCACGGCCTTTGGCGCACTGCACAGCCATCAAGCGCGAACAAACACACCCACACACAACCCCACAACCTTTAGCTCACGCTGTCCTGCAGTGCCTCTTCACGTGCTGCTCTCCACGTTGGCGTTCGCAGCGCTTGCAGTGCTCCCGTCGACAACGATGGTTAACCTCTTTTCTCCATAGAAAGCATCATCTCCATCCGCAGTACAAATGAGACTGTGAATGGCAGCGGCAACACTGGGACTGTGGCCTCAAGAGACATGACACCACTCACTGTCAACAACGGCCGAAACACAGACAACACTACCAATAGCGGCCGTAGCACTGTCAACACTGGCGGTAACACAAATGACACTGTCAATAACGCAAATGACACCTGTGATCGCGGCCGTAAAACAACTGACACTACCAACAGCAGCCGTAACACAAATGACACTGGTGCCAGAGTACTATCCTGAAGGAAAACTGTTCGCGCTTACTGCAATTTGGCTGAAAAAGATGCTACCTGCTGGTCACGGATGGTCACTAGCAAAACTCCAATCGTACTGATCCGAGTCCGTGATAATATGTCTAGGTCCCGTGTGACACCCGTTTATAGCAGCAACCTTTCCCATCGCGTACTCAGTGCTACAAAGCTACAAGAAAACTGAACGACCTGAGCACATTCACCTTAAAGTCCATGTGTCCCCTGCGAGAACATGACAACACTGTATTCAACGGACCGTCAAGGATGGGACACAGAAGGTCACTGCTAGTGACAGATGGTCACTGGTTCACCTAATAACAGAAGATCACCGTCAGTGTTCCGAAGGTCAGTGTTCGGGCGGATGGTCACGGTTGCACTCTACTCCTCACACCTAACAGGGCTCGTACGTTCGTCCGCTCATGGGCAGCAGATGGGCGTAGGATGGTCATAGAGGGTCCCGAAAAAATGGGATGGTCACTATTCAAACTACTGAACAACATGGCACAGAGGAAACACGGGGCCGCCTCACGAGCTGGATAGAACTTTTTCAATTGCTGCACACTACTTCCTACTTACTACTCAGTGCTTGCTATTCATCACTTACTAATAGTCATTTACGGCCCACCACGAGGGGGGGGGGGGCGAGGGTTGGAAAAAGCAAACAAATATATGACTCACCAACGACAATTAACCAACAAAAGGGCAACTGCCCCAAGGGGGGGGGCGGGGTTAAAGAGACTACACACACCACTACAACACCAGCAACGAACACCGATCTACCCAACGGGGATACAGCTACACCCATACGAAGCATGCATAATTGTGTGTCACCAACGGCAACCAATCAAAAACAACCGCAGCCACCACCAAAAGGAGGGATCTTCCACCATATCAACCAGCACCATACCACACCAATTATTATCCATCATGTATGGTGCATACCTTGGAAAATTGCATTCATCATAACATGTTCACCACACTAGTGGACTTCGCTTGTTTCCCCCACCCAAGCCGGCACAAACCACACACTCCCACATCCGAACAAAAAACAAAAAATACCGGCACAATACCTATGTTCCGTAAAATGTGCCATGCCACGCACAATCTACTTGCAAACAACACACATCTCACGGTCCCGCGGCTGACAAACAAATGCTGCTACCGAGCTAAAGCACCCCCTAAAAAATGGCAGCACCACGCTTCCAGCGGGTGAGCTGCCCATTGGCACGGCACCTCGCTAAATTGCGTCCATACAACATTGTCTGCATCACGTGACATTGCACACATCACACCACATTACACGCACCAATTGACTCTGTCTAGTCCTGCCACATGAGACACCAAAGACCACACACTCCAGCAACCGCACAAAAAGGAAAATATCCCATCACAATCGTTACATCGTCGCGACATTGGGTTGCAATCCACAATCAACCTACGAACGAAACCACCACAAAAAAGACCATAAAAAAAAAGCAACAAGACCACCCTTCCACCAAGTTGACCAACCATCGGCACCACACCTCGCTATTTTTTGCCAATCACATCCTTATTCTTTGCCTATCACAAGTCATCTACATAATGGGACATGCCACACAACATCATGCCACATGACACACATTGGTTTGCTCTCTTTTCTTTCCTCATCGGGAGCCAGAGACCACACACTTCAACAACCAAGGACAACGTCCTATCACAATCATCAAGCTGTTCGAGCTGATCGTCCAAAGCGAAAGTCCGAATGCTACACGTCTCTCAACAACGCACAAAAAAGTGCTGCGCATGAGAACCACCTGAACAACATCAAATGGCCGAACGTAGCAAAACGGGGAAAAAAAAACAGACCACAACACTCGGACACAAAAGCAGCTTTCATCATCGGCAACGACCTCTGGTGTCAAGCCGCACTGATGCTCTCCAAGCATGGCCAGCCACGCCATCGCGATGGCACAACGCTGCTGCCCAACACCATCCAATCACGGCATGGCGCATCATCACAACAACGCGCCACTTTTCATCGACGAATGGATAATTAGGATCAGCTTCACAGGCATATTCACGAAGGTCACATGGGCCCAACGTACAGTTTGCAATTGCATTCCACGTTCCAACCTCGACGCTCCATGAATACAAATGTACACAACCTGCATCCATTCCACAACCCCTTCATAATGTTCAACAGGCGGTCGCGAGCAGGGTCCGTTCAAACACAGGTGTCAATGGACCAACCAATCCACTGGCACACAAGCAAGCCCGAAACGGCATCCCCGGAGCAACAAATAGTGGTGTGCGGCAATGAAGGGAAACCCTTGTGCCAGACCCGTATATTACAACCGAGTCACATTCTTCAGATGGCAGAACGAAGATCTGCACCACCGTCTCTCGGACTCGAGACCCCAACACTACACACCATCGCGACGACAAACGGTCAACCACGTCACGACACCATGCGACACAAACACCTGTGCCGAACCATCCCTATCGTGTGTCACTCAATCCGACAGCCCGAAGCGGATGACGTGAATCGGGGTGTCCTTATCAGCGTGTGGCCGCACCCAACCAACGATCCAAATCCGCTTCCCTTTCCAAACTTGCGTGGCGTCAAAGACCGCTTCCTCCGTGGGCATGTCCGTCGGCGCCCCATGATCTTTGCGGATGCAACCCAACACCCGCTCGGTGCAGTAATGCCCTTCGAAAAGACCATCCAACTCATGACCAACCTCATCTTGTACCAGCATCTGGAACCGCACCGCGAAGGTGGCCTGCACACCTTGCCCACAACCACGGGCACAAGCTTGGTTCATCAAGCCAAACCTCTCCAGGCCCATGCAGAACCACGAGCTGCAGCATGGGTACACATGGATGGTGGAGTAATCTGCCGCCTCCATCACACGCAGCCCTCGAAGAAGCAAGGGCAAGAACACATCATCCTGGGCATCGACAATTGGAAACAACGTGTCCAACTTGACTCCGGCATCCACAAAGTACTGCTGCATCATGTCCTTGTCCGCCGCACAATGTTCCTCCTCCGTACCATTAGAGCCATCGGCGTGCATGGGTCGCGCAACCACTTGCGCGTGCTCCTTGACCCTCCATCCTGCAACCGCCACCCCGCCGTAGGGGCCCTTAAACTCCATAGATAGACACCCGAGCCACTCATTGTTCCCCTTCTTGTAATGCAATGGCATCATCGTAAAGGGCAGACCGAGGCAGTACACTTGATCCCAGGTTCCGTATCGCGTCTTCGCTTTGTCACCGCGAACGACGCCGGCCGCTTGACTGAAGGTTCCAAGATCACCCGTCATCCCGCTCTCCATGGGCATGCAAATGCCATCACCCACACTATCCGCAAGGAACACCATGGACGCATATTCCTTCGCCTCAGGCTCCTTTGCTCCGGCGAACCTACAGGCCATTGTACCATGCATCGCACCACAACGCGAACACGGCCAAGCAACCACACCGACCCCGGCATGCTTTGCAGCCACCCAAACACACCACACATACCGATGCGTGCCACAGCAAACAACAACTGGCCACACCGCCCGGCTGCGACACGGACCCTACCATGGGTCACCACCATCCAAAAGCACCACATACTTCAACTTCTTGGCGTCCGGTGCCCGGAACGTCGTGCGGGGCGGTCCAAATTTCACGATCTCCTTCTTGATGGAAACGTGCACCGGCGTCACAACCATGCGGCCAATGCCGCGGAACCCGTCTTTCAATTGCTGTGCGGTCACGACCTCTCGGTTCTTGCAACGTTCCACCTGCTCCGCCACGCTTCCGGTGTGTGGGCGGGCAGCCTTCGAAGACCTCGTCGACATGCTAAGGGCGACAATAGCTACGGCGCATGCACAGATAGCCACGAAGCTCGCCCCATCTTCAACATCAACCACACCCACAGCACCGCACAGAAAGCTGTCACTCATCTACAAGCAACACCGCTCTCCCTCGCCACAATCTCCCCATTACAATACACCCCGTAACACGCCGTGCACACGCCCAGCACCGGCAATAAACCCCATAACTCCCAGGCAAATCAAAATCCTTCCAAGCCTCATCCAACACAGGCCCACGCCATCCAACACAAACCGGTTGATCCGCTCAATGCCTGTGCATCTTCCTTACTCAATGGACGGCCACCGCACGTCTCTTGCCTAAAGCACTGAGCCCACAAACAACCGCCTCTCTTCCTTGATGCTTGTCATCGGCGGGCCGCCTTCCTTTGATCACTCTCCAATTTGCAACATCTGCTAACAAACTTCATTCATCTACAGGCAACACCACGTCCAAGCGACCATTAGCCAATGTTCAACATCCAATGACCATCTTCCTGCTACTACATGCACCATTTGACCCAAAAAACAACGCCGCTCGCTCCTTCACTCACGGCACCAACCGTGGTTGCCATATAAGCAAACTACCCCACACCCAAACATACCCACATTTCTCATCTTTTCCCTCGAGCACCTACCAACATTCACGGCACCACTACACGTCACATCTACACGTTGCACCATTCCGTCACAAAGAACCCAACCTTAGCGAAAAACCAACAACGGCCGCACTTCCCATGTGCAACCTCTACCCCCCACCAACAATCAAAACCCGTGTCTCACCCACACGTTGCGCTGTTCAATCCAAGGGCACAGAAAGAGCAACCAAAACCACCCTAAAGCACAAACCGCTTGGTCTGGCTTTGCATCTCTATCAATTGACAGCCACCCCACTTGTTTTGCGTGCCGCGTTGAACCGACAAACAACTCCCTTTCTTCCCTCTCTCTTGTCCTTGTCCTTAGGCAACCGCCTTCCTTTGACCACCCAGCAATTCTCAACATCCGCATTCTCTCATCCACATGCAACATTAACACCCCTTCACAATTCACCAATCTTCAACAACAGCCGACAACCTTCCTTCTTTTACATGCACCATTCGACCCGAAAAAAAAAAAAACGAGCCGTTCCTTCACTCGTGGCGCCCACCGTCTGCTTTACTTCAACCGTTCACCAATCTTCAACATATGATGTCGACTTTCTGCATACACCATTCAACCCCGTTTGTTCTTCAAATCTTGGCACCAGCAACCTATTTTCCTTGGACCATCCGACACTTTGCCCACATTTGACCCTCCACTTATGACAACATCCATTCCGAGACCGTTGCACATATGCGGGCGATCACCATTTGCGGAAATTATTGAAAGGATGATGTGCTTGCTCGCCACCCAAACATCAGCCCTTGGTAGCCAACTATGTTCCACAACTACCAGAGATTGTTCCACAGCTAAAAAGCATACTGCCCCTTTATAAAGCCGAGGTGGTTCACGCACAGCACTATCTTGACAACAAAATGCATGTCAATGCATTCCCGTATGGTCACAAGCAGCACACACGTTCGTCTGTCTACAATAACCACCGGGCCACTAGCCATCTGTTGCTTCCACGCCCGCGGACACGGTGCGCATGAAACCGAGTACCCCCTATTGACCCCCATGTCAGGCCAACCACCAAAACTGAAATCCTCCACCGTACATTCCTGCACACAGTCGCCACACACACACACACACTGTCTAATAGCATCCAACCCTCTCAAAAGCAATGCCACGCATCCAAGAACGTCACTTGCAAAACCAAATCGTCATGCCAGTCGCATCGTACACTCAGACGTGGTTGTACAGCCCGTAGATCCCCTTCCTCATCTGCTCTCACCCATACCAACCATTGGATCATCAAGCCAATGGACACCATCGACAGCACCTTGCCAACGTCTGCACCCACCCCGCACACACCCACACCCACACACAAACACACACACACACACACACAAACACACACACACACACACACACACACACACCACCACCACCACCACCACCACCATCACCACCACCACAACCACAACCAAAAAAAAAAAATTAGCACAACCATTGTTCCACGGCAGAAGGGAGGCTCGGTGGAATTCCGCTACGCTCCATCCCACCGAGCCTAACACGGACCATCACACATCGGCTGACGCCCTTCACCCACGTCCAAGTGTAATATACACGGCACACACGGTCCTAGCGTCCACCAACACACAATCAAACAAAGCCAAATGCATATGGCCATCAAAACGCCGAACGACAATGTCCACCCTCACCTGGGCATTAACATCAACAATCGCGGCCATTGTTGGAAAGAAGCGGAGCACGTACAAATGATTCTAATGCAGGCACATCATCCCCGCAAGAAACAACCTAGGCCCCCGAATATGCCGCTCAATATAACACATGCCCCCGGCTTGGTCACGAGGCAATCGTAGTCAGAGAGCACCGAGCATCTAACATTCCTTGCAAACGAATGCCAGCGCCGCGAAACAGTATACTGGTCTCAACCGGACATGCGGATTGTTCCGGCCCCATACCACGGAGAACCCACACATGCGATGCCGCGCAGCACGTATCTCGGACACAGTTATCCCACAACAACAGTCACATTGTCGCTAGCATGTAACGTTCGTTGCACCCAAGTGTCAGCAACCTAGACCGCTGTCGGGACGCACGCAACCAAACAGAGCCGCGTGTAGGACACCACGGTACACCCTTCGCACCCCAATTCGGGCAACGGGAGCGGGTGAGGCGACAGATAGCAGGCCACTACCCACGCACCAAGACCGAGCCACTACACCACCTAAACGGTAATGCGGCAGCAATATGGACTACTTCATCCCATGAAACTCAACGTGCGACACATATGCGCTGTGCAGACGTCGTGCTCATGACCACATGTCACCAACAGGAAACCATGCTACCAGAAAAAAAGAAGCACACCCCAACAAAACACACCGGCGGCGTTGACAGCTGCAGATTCCCTTGCAAGAAGGGACGAGCAAAGAAACGGTTACACGGTGCAAATGTAATGCCACCGAGGAACAGTCTACAAACCGTGATGGACAACATAGCTCGGCACGTGTCCTGGACACGGTGAGACATCAAGAATACCCACAAAGAACAGCTTGTGCACATCGGCACCACTACCTCAAAGCAGCAAGGGCAAGGAGCCCCGTCCCTGCCACCAGCCGAATCCGCAGCAATCCCCTCCTCACGAAAACACACATGCGTCGCGCGCACAGTATGTACAGCAGTCGAAACAACGCCAGTCATAGTGCAACCACGACAACAAATGCACGAAATAGACCATTGACTTGCAAAAGGATATTGTCACAAAAGAAAAAGTTACAAAATGAGGCGATCTTGCAACCAACCATGCCACAAGGCCACAAGGATGCATCCCGCATGCGCAACCGCATCCTCTCACATCCGGCGCACTTTTCTAGTCATCGAAGAACTCGCCCGAGCGCTGCTGCCAAAGCACGTCGAAGTTCGTGTCGGTCGCCACCACCCGCAACTCAAACCCAAAGTCCTTGTTCCACTGCCCACTGCCCACTGCCCACTTCATCCCACGAAACTCAACGTGCGACACATATGCGCTGTGCAGACGTCGTGCTCATGACCACATGTCACCAACGGGAAACCATGCTACCAGAAAAAAAGAAGCACACCCCAACAAGACACACCGGCGGCGTTGACAGCTGCAGATTCCCTTGCAAGAAGGGACGAGCAAAGAAACGGTTACACGGTGCAAATGTAATGCCACCGAGGAACAGTCTACAAACCGTGATGGACAACATAGCTCGGCACGTGTCCTGGACACGGTGAGACATCAAGAATACCCACAAAGAACAGCTTGTGCACATCGGCACCACTACCTCAAAGCAGCAAGGGCAAGGAGCCCCGTCCCTGCCACCAGCCGAATCCGCAGCAATCCCCTCTTCACGAAAACACACATGCGTCGCGCGCACAGTATGTACAGCAGTCGAAACAACGCCGGTCATAGTGCAACCACGACAACAAATGCACGAAATAGACCATTGACTTGCAAAAGGATATTGTCACAAAAGAAAAAGTTACAAAATGAGGCGATCTTGCAACCAACCATGCCACAAGGCCACAAGGATGCATCCCGCATGCGCAACCGCATCCTCTCACATCCGGCGCACTTTTCTAGTCATCGAAGAACTCGCCCGAGCGCTGCTGCCGAAGCACGTCGAAGTTCGTGTCGGTCGCCACCACCCGCAACTCAAACCCAAAGTCCTTGTTCCACTGCCACACCAGATCTGTGAGGAGGAGGATGTTATCATGCAGCGACCTCCAACCACGCCCTCGGACGCGGCGATGCTGCCCAGCCGACTCGAGCTGCAACAACTCGCTCTTGGCCCAGTGGCGCGCCACCTTCGCCTGCGCATGGCCCTCCTTGGTGTTGGGAAAGGTGCTCGCATACGCAGCCAGCAACCAGTCTGCTCGCCCGCGGCACCGCTTGCTTGCAAGGGACGTGTTGCTGTTGTGCTGCGCTTGGCGGCGCTCCACGTCCTCGGAGTATCCCTAATACACCTGGTACGGCCAATGCTCCTGCTGCAGCAAGTACACGCCCAGCAGGGGGACTGGCAAGGTTCCCAATGGTGCGGCACGGCCGGGCTAGTAATTCGCGTACATGCACGGGGAGCAACGGCGGGTCCACCTTGCCGCCGCCCGTCCTGAGCAAATCAGTCTGCTCCAGCCACGCGTCCACTACGGCCAGGGCTGGGTCCGGCCTTGCAACCAGGAAGTCCAGCAACTCGGGCTCGTACGTCGTGAGCCAGACCTGGTGCAGGTAATGCACCCGCGTTAGGAGCATGTAGAGTTGCCCACGCTCCCACATGCGCCGCTTGGGGTTGCTCATGACACTTCCGTGGCCACTGCCGATAGGGTCATGCCAATTCCCATATGCAATGTCCAGCACTCGGCCGAGATCAGCGGCACTTGTGTGCGCGTGATCCGCCGCCCTTCAGGCCCGACCACACTCTCGGACTCCATGGCGCGGATGCGCACGGGCTTCTCCCATCGCCTTGGCTGCTTCCAAAGCACGTCAACCCAACAGCGTCCATCCGCCGGCTTCGCGTCAAATGCGGTCACCTCGCCCACCGCGCACTTCACGTACCCAGATTGCACGTCACGGGTCCTGCCACGATACATCACCTGCAGTCCAACCCAAACGGTCAACACCCTTGGGAAGTCGGTCTGCGAGTCCAGCATATCTTGCGCACGCGCACGACTCTTTGCCGTGAGCTCGCAAGCCTCGTAGTGCCGCACCTCACGGTCCTCGCACTCAAACACGCCTTTTGCCTCATCGGGCACCTGCTTGGCCCGCGCCTTGTTGTACTCGGCCACGGCATTCTTGTGTGCAAAGAAGCGGACGGCGCCCACTGAGTCGTCGGGCGTACAACCCGGATGACAATGGTTCCATAGCAATTCCTTCAACTCATCCATCTCCACGGTCGTCGGGGTGACCTTGCGTAGGATCTCCTGCACCCTGGCCAACGCCTCATCTCTACAGCGCACCAACTGCGTCAGACGCATGGAGGAGAAGAGGCTCGTCACCAACATGGACGTCATTGCCGGCCCCTCACCGTGCTGGCAAATGGGCTTCAGCTGGTGGTGGTCGCCATCGGCAATGATCATTAAATTCCCGAATGGATGACTGCTACGGCGCACCTCCCGCAGCAACGTGTCCAAGGCCGAAAGCAGGCGATCCGTCCAGCTGCCGAACTCCCCTATGAAGAGGACGTCCAACTCCTGCATGTAACGCCGCAACACCGGGTTGGCCTGCATCCGGTTCATGGCGTACTGCGCCATCCTAGCATAGTTGGTGCGGCTGTCGTCCTTGTGGAAACGGCCCAGGTGATGGATATGCGCTCCACCACCGCGCACCGCCACGAATGCCGTGGTAGACGTGTACTCCCACTTCAGCCCAAGGGACCCCGCAAGCTGAGCCAACGCCTGCGAAACATACGACTTGCCAGAGCCGGCCGGCCCCGTTAGCAGCACCGGATTTATGTATCGCCTTACCACCCAGGCACCGTCCCGCGATATCTCCTCGGCTCCGGGCACCACGCTGGTTTGTCGCAAAAGGTGTAGGCGGGCGGCCCCTATGTCGTACGCTCGCAACTCCTCCTCCCAAGCAGCGTCCTTCATGGCAAAGCCGTGGACGCCGCGGTCCGCCCGCACGAGGAAACCATCTGCGCTGCAAGGCACCCCAAGGGCGCGAGCGGCCTCGCGCATCGCAACCATGCCCTCTATCGCCTCACAATGCCGCTGCTGCACGGAGTCCTCAAACTCTCGGTAACGTCGAACGTGCTCGGCGTCAACGTCGTCCTCCAACACCGGCAGGTAGTACCGTTCCAAGGCGGTGACGGGCAACCCCTTCACCTCCAAAACACTCTCGATGGCCACCTCAGACCGCATCAAGATCTTCCACATGGAGTGGTACCCCGTCCCCCAATGGCGCAAATCCGTTGTAAAGAAGCGCTTGAGCACATCGGTAACGGTGCCGTCAAGCACATGTTGCACACGGTCTTCAGACAAGGTGGCCTCGGCTGCAGCATACGCCCCGCGGCTAAAGAGCGCCACCTCGTCATCAAATGGCGTCTCGCCCGCCAAGGTGCAGTGCACCAACCACCGCAGCTGGTTCCGCGGCTCCACGTGCTTCGTGATTCCGATGCACCTCCCACGAGGCCAAGCGACATAGTCGAGCACCTCGGCAGGCGGCCGCGGGGTCCCTGCCCGCCAGTGCTCACAAATGGTGGCAAACAGACCCGGTTCGCGCATCTTGTCCACGAACACAAGGTTGACCAGGTGGGCATACCGAGGGTGGTAGAAAAAGGGTGGCCGCAACCGCACCCTCTCACCCCTCAGCCCAAAAAATCCACGGTGCGCGGCCCACAACCCCCGGGGCAATCCACGCTGCCACGGCAAGGGCTCTTGATGGGCGTCCAAGCGGTCCGTTTCCCGTCGGACTACAATCTCGTTGAAGTACTTCATCGGCACTTGCCCCGCGGCACAGAGCGCCGGGGGTCCCATGTTGTAACGTGCGACCCCGTCCGGGCACAACCCGGTTCCCTCGCTGCGAAGGTAAACACGTAACTGCCCAAGCGACGGCTGGCATCGCGGCGGAAGGTGGGCGACACGGGACAACAGCTCCTCTGCATCGTCCGGTCCTCCAAACAGCGGGCCGGCATCGCCCTCGCGCGCGGCGTCCGGCTGTAACCAGCGAACCGCCTTGTACCGCTCGCTCGGCATCGACGTACTGTAGTGCACGAACTCGATCGGCCGGATATCGCCGCGCACCCAGTCCACCACCTCCATGACCTGCACAATGGGCTCTTGCTGCAACAAGGCCACTAGCTCGGGCTCCGGTATGCATTGCCGCGTGGCATCGGGGTCCCTCCGTTTGTCCCTCTTCTCGCCCATCGCTCTTTTCCGCAGGTGCCGGTCAATCATCTCCAGGCGTGCCACTGCCTTGTCGCGCGGCCGGGGACGCACCAGGGTCCGCTCCTCTTGACCGGCCTGGTAATGCACAAGGTAGGAGTTGGCGAAATGCCCCTCGTCACAATGCACGCCGCAGATGTGGCACCCTCCGTTGCACCTGTACATCGTTGGTTGGATGGGGATCGCCATCGGGAACTCCGTACCCCGCCTCGGAAGGTACCGCCCGGCACGCAGCCAGTCGCAAAGCTTGACTTCGCCCGTGTCGGGGTCGTGACGCGCCACCCCGCCCATGGCCTCCAAGCGATCAACAACATGCTCCGGAATGCCGATGTGAATCTCCAAAAACTCGCCCACCTCACGGCTCCGCTGCGGCAGGTGGCACCGTCGGTGTCCCTCACTATCTGTGCACGAGAAGGTGTGCTCGTGGACCTGGTTCACCAGGGCAAGATCCACCAAGTGCCGCATCTCTTGCCACATTGCCTCCTCCAACGGGCCTCTCAGTAGATCGTACAGGTTGGCGGTCAGACGGGCCTGCACCGCCGCGCGCGCCTCAGCGCGCACCGCAGGGTCCGGGTCCATGATCTTGTCCTCCGTCCAGATCTTCGCATGACTGTGTCCTAGGTTGCCCCGCGCATTCTCGCCACCCTGCCCAATCTCGTAGTCCGTCCTGCGGGCGTACAGCCGCGCATTACCGAAGGGCCGCTCCTCCCCAAGCAGGATCCAATTGAAAATGGTCTCCTGGGCGCGGCTCCAACAGCGACTTAAGTAGGGCAAGTGCGGCGTCACACGCGCATCCGGATTACGGACAATCCGCTGCCATAGCTCTTGAATCCCCGGCAAGCGATCAAAGGCGAGCGTCAACGTGACCAAGTACGCGGCAGGCCCCTCGCACGCATCCAACGCAGCCAATTCCGCCACGCCTGTGCGTGCGTCATACGACGTCACAGGCAAACCAGGCAGCAGCTGATCTCCGAAACGCGCACTCAGCTGCTGTATGTCCTCCTTGTGATGCAATGCGCCCCGAAGCCCGCGCTTCACGTACGTCACACCCGTGCCGCTATCCATCCGTCGCCCGCCCAAAACGGTGAAGAACAACGATCGCATCACGGGGTCGTACGGCTCGGGTCCCTCCAAACCCAGCATCTTCTCATAGACCATGCGCTCGGGGGACACGAAGCCATCCTCTTCGGCGGTTCTGGCCACGTACAACCTCGTTGGCATGCACCCAATAAAATGCCCGGACGGTGTACGCTCAGGGTACAGCCACGGGCAAATGTGCGCTGGGAGGTAGTCCCAAAAGGCCTCGTCCTCGCCCTCGCCAACCAGGTGCGTCCGCGCCTGCACACGCTCCAACAAACCGGACCACTTCTTGTTCCGCCGCTGTCTAGATGCCAATATCCCACGAGGCACACTCCCCATGAGCATGTGCACGAGACCCGACTCGAGCCGCTGATCTCGGCAACGAGGATCCTCGTCAACGTCCTCGTACTCGCCCCAGCCATCACCCAAGTTGTCGGGACCGCTCCCCTCCTCCTCCACATCGTCGTCATCCTCGGCATGCCCAAGACGAGTAAACTCCGCTTCTGCATCTCGCCGGTCGTGCTCCGCCTCCTCATCCAAGTCGGACGTATCAATCTCCACGTGGATGTCCCACTCCACATCGCTTTGCGAGCCGTCGGAGTCCTGATGCTCACTCTCCGCACCTGACCTAGCGCCTTGCCCGCGTGGTTCCCCGCAAAGATCCTCCAGCACCCGCTCATACAAGCCCTTCTCGGAAGACACACTGGAATCACTCAAAGACACATCATCCTCAGCATCGTTAGCTCGGACACCCCCATGCAACTTCGGCACCTCGGTCACATGTGGACCGGACATGATTCGCTCATCCACGGCAATCACCACGATCGCTTCCATAGCCTCGTCGTCGGTGGATGGCCCTCCCTGCTGCAGCACCGGCGTACGACCGTGCACGCCGACTCGCTCGTCCTCCGCCGGCGCCTCTGTGCACACAGATGATCGCGCCTGCGCTCCACGTGCTCTCCATTGCACTTCTTGGGCGAAGAGCCAAGCCGGATCCCAAGCACTCGGGTCAAACGGATCGGCGATGCCCACGGGCGCCTCTGGCGACCCCACGCCGTGGCCCGCAACATCTGCGTCATGCACGTTATTACTCTCACCGGGCTCCTGCAGCTGCGGCGACCCCTCGTCCATGCGCGGCTCCTGCCGAACATAGAACAACATGCCACTGAGCAACTCACGCACGACATCGGCACGGTCCACGTCACCACCATCACATCGATACCATGACCCCGTGGACCCGCGCCGTACGTACGCGACCCACCGTCCCGTTTCTAACACCATCACCCCGTGCAACCGATACACGCAGGGGCGGTCACCGTGGATGGTGGGAATGCTCAACACGTCATGGACCATCACGGCATTGCGCGGCCAATTCAGTGCACCTGGGGCCCCTGTCCCGCGAAGCACGCTGACCGCAAGCACCGCCGGCAGGGTAAGGAAATACGTGCGGTTGTGGGAGCGTTGCGGCCGCCACTCCCGGCGCCGTGCGTCCCAAAAACAACACGTCTCCCGTGGACACACCACCTCACCAACACACGGTGGAACGGGATCACGTAGCTGCCGTAGCAATTCATCCACACCACACCCGGAGACCGCGGGCGGCGGGAGCGCAAGCACGACCCCCTCCTCCGGATTATCCGCGAAAAGCCGCGCATGGCCACACCGCTGACAAGTCCGCTCAACGGCCATCACAACGCGCACCGCGTTCTCGCAACCCGCTTGTGCCATGACATTGAACACATCCTCAAGGGCTAACCCCGCAGCGTGCACAACCAATTGTCGGCCCTCTTGTGACAACTCTCCTACTTCAACGCCCAGGTATCCGGAGGCCACTAGCGCCTCCAACAAAACGTCCCGGGCTCGCCGCAAAAGGGCCGGCGGCACCATGCACCTCTCGTCCATAGCAGAGACAACCATTACCATGGCATCAAACAACGGAGAGTCAACCCGGCCTCCATCCAGGAAGCATCTGCGCAACGGATCGCATGCCAAAATGCACTGCAGGAAACCATTCAGATAGGACATATCCCCAACATCAACCAGACCCCGCGGTGCATTCGCCGACCGATGGGGCCGCACTGACAATGGCACAGGCACGTCCTCAGGTAGCTCCGAACACACGGCGTCATCCTGAATAGCGGCATCATCCAAACCCTCTGCCAGGTCGCTAGAGGCAACCCCACCAGCCTCCAAAGGCTGCGACACCAACGCATCGCCGGCATGATCAACCTCGACGTAGAACACCATACTACATGCCAACTGCTCCAATTCGTCAACGCGCACCACCGGCTTATCATCATCGCACAAGTACCATGGCCCGATGGTGCTGCGGCGCACGTACGCCACCCAATGCCCAGGCTTTGGCACCACATACCCGCGCAACTCATACCGAACCAACCGGTCGCTATGAATGGTCGAAATGGTCACTATGTCGTCAAGCTTCACCTGACGGCCTGCCAAGCGGGGCACACGTTCCGTCCCGACGGCTTGTGGAACGCTCAACGCAAGCACCTTCGGTGCCGCGACGAAATACGTGCGGTCACGCGACGGCTGCGGCCGCCACGAATGTCTCCGCAGATCCCAATAGCGGCACATCTCTTGCGGACGGATCAACTCACCCTCGCGCACCTGCTGCAGCAGGTCGCTAATGCTACACCCGAACGCGGCAGGGATTGGCAATTCAAGGACCTCCACCTCCACCGGCATCTCAACAAACAACCGTACGTACCCGCAACGTTGACAAGTCCGCTCAATCGCCGTCCGAGCGAGCACCGTCTCTTTACAACACTCGTCTGCAATCACGGTGAACATGTCCTCAACAGAAAGGGATGCCATGTACACTGCGTAGCCCTCACCTCGCCCCGAGCGCTGTCGGACCTGAACACCTTTGTACCCGGAGCGCACCATGAGGCTCAGCGTAGCATCCCGGAGTAGGCCGAGTAGATCCGCTGGCACCGGGCGCCCAGCATCCATACGAGACACCACGGATTGTATGGCGTTGAACAACGGCGAGTCCTCGTCCGTTCCATCTAGAAGACAAAACCGCAGAGCATCGCAAGCGAGAATGCACTGCAGCAAGCTGTTCAAATAGCAAGTGTTGCCAACGTTCTTCAGACCCACAGGCACCGGCGCTCCTCTCGAAGGCATAGGGTCCGACAATGAATACGACGGCAAATCCGAAGACAGCGGCACCGGTAGTGATTGATACCCGGCCGCCTCGGCGCCAAAAGGCGGCGGCCCTAGCTGCGCTTGCGGCGGCGTCTGGCTATCCGCGTCATAGGGCAACAGATCCGACAAAAAAAACGATGGCAAATCCGAGGAGGACGACGGTGCCGGTGCACTATGCGCGGCCGGCTCCTCCCCACGGGGCATGGACCTCGGCTCCGGTTGCGAAGACGCGGGGCTGCCCTTATTGGATGAATCGGTCCCAGCTGATGTGGTTCCACTACTATCTACCGACGATCCCGCACCTAGCACTCGCCTCTCATACACGACCAGCATGGGCCTTGCAACGTTGGGCCGCTCCACCTCGCGAATTTCACGGTCCGCGCATCGGTACCATCGGTCACCATCACCAACTCGGACGATGGCAGCCTAGCCCTCTCCTTCCGCCACGCGCTCCACCAAACCCCGCAGCACGTACCCACGGACCCTATCCTCACCAACCACGGGCACGTCCACCTCCAATGACATGCGCACCGGCTGGAACCTCCCCGCACTGTCCTCCGGCGGCTGTACGGAGAGCGCAAGAAGCTGCGACGCATGCTCCACCCGTGGCTGCCCAATGTGAGGGCACGTATCATACGCATGCCGCGCCACGTTAAACGCCGCGCAGCCGGGAGTCCGGCATGCTTCACTAGAGCCGTATGTACGTAGCGCGGCCCTCACCATGTCCGCCACGCGTGGCACCTTTGTTCCGGGATGCAACAACGTCCACACACACCCATCGACCACACCCACAGACGGACTTACACGCTCGCAACGGCGACACTGCTCCTCCGCCTTCACCACAACACGCACGGCTCTCTGAAAGCACTCGGTGGCAAACATGTTGAACGCGGCGGGCACGTCAATCTTTGCTTCGTCCACTTGCCACGTGCTCGCGTGCACCGGCCCAGAAGCAAGGCGCACACCCGCCAACTTCCAATCGAACGCCACCTGCAGGAAAGCTCGGCGCATGGCCCCATACTCCTTGTTCGGTGGCCGCTTGCCATCCCTCACCAGCAATAGCACCTCACGTAACGCCCGTCGCAGTTCCAACGGCACAAGGTCACCACACATATCGGAGCTCACCGGAGCGGGCATCATGATGTAGTCCACGACGTCGGGAACCACAAACGCCACCTGCAGTAGGCTGTTGAGAAAACTCGTCCCCCTGTCGCGCGGAAGCCCTACAGGCGCCGTGCCCCGTCCATGGGGAACGTGTGGAGGCGGGCTAGCTGCGGACATCGGCACATGCCTCGCTCCGTCCTCCGTTGATGGCTCCTCCCCACCGGACCTCCCGAGCGCAGCCGCCGCCGCTTGCCGAACGGCCTTTTGGCCAGAGACAAACTCCTCCTTCTTCCTCCGTTTCGCACCCGCCTCCTCAAGGCGGCGCCCCTCGCGATGATCAACACGCACATCGGGCCCAACCACGTACGCCTCATCCAACACACCCTTGCCCTTGAGCTCCCGCCACCAGGGGGCCAAATCCGGCCGGGTGTACACGGTTCGTGCAATCCAGCCTGATCGCGACGGCCCAAGAATCGTAAAGCGGCCACTAACATCCGGCGCCCGCGGCATCATCGAGAAGAAGGATGTGGACAAGCCCCGACTGTCGCCCCGCAGCTTGAGTACACGAAACACCAAATTCCCAGGGCGATCGGGATCCCCTTGGCGATAACACACCCGCGAAGGCTTGAGCGTCATGTCAATCAACCGTACCACTCCAAGGAACCCAAGGTCCACCCCATTTGCCGGCTGCAACCACGGATCGTCCGCGTCAACCTGGCCGTACTCCAAGTCCCGCGGTGGCAGAAACAAATCCCGTGGCGGCGGCGGTGTAACAAAGTGCCACAGGTCTGGGTGCTCGGGGCAAAAGACACACGCCGATACAACCAAACCACGCCGCTCACACACCCAAACCCGCGTCCACAGCACAAACCCGTAGAACGTGCGCCACGGCCTGTCCCAACCTTCACACAAGTGCAAACCCTTCTCAGGTGCGGGACGGACGGTCCCTGCTCTGCGCCGCCGCAACTCGGTGGGACCTCCATGGTTGACCCACTCGAACTCCGCTGTACCAAGCACCTGCACGCCAACCACCTCCTCGGCGAACATACTCAAACGACACACACTGCAGCGCGTGGCGGCCTGCTGCCGCAACTTCCGCCACACAGCGGCGATCGATCGTACCTCCGCGGTCGTAAGCGGCTCGACGCGTCCCGCAGTCAAGTCCAGTGGCGCCTCCATGTTCCCGTTTCTCACCTGCGTTCCGATCCAATCATCCACGATCCTCCACGTCCTACGGACCTCTGGCGGCAGCAGGCCCCACAGCAACCCAACAGCGGACGGGTCACGGCTGGACAGCCAAAAGCCGAACAGTGACGGCCACGAAACAGCACGCTCAACCTGTCGACGATGTCCACCGGAGTGCCTAGTCCGCGGTAATGAGTGGTACCGAAAAAACCAGCACAAATCCTCCACACAAACGCGCGGCGATACATACCAATCGGTGGAGCACTTGGGGACCAAAGCACAATCAAAGTGTGCACCATGTCCAACAAACCGGATACTCCCACCGACCTCCGCATCCAGCAATGACCGCACTCGGGCCTCCACCTGACGAACGACCTCCTCCGCCGCAAGCATATCCGCGTGCACGTACGGCCTCAAGCTCCAAGGGTCAACCAAAACAACGTCATTCCGACCACACAACCGGCACAACTCCAGCCCCTCTGCACCATGGCGCCGCCTGCGAAGCCATGCATCATACTCACGTAGCACTGCTGGAAAATGAGCCGCCTTGTTGGCATACAATCCACGCAACTGCCGTACCTTCCGACTAAGGTCTGGCGGCATTACAGCGGGATCCACATGCCTCCCTGAAAGCAAAGATGAGTTTGAAGCCCACTCTCCATGTCCAAAAGCACCATCACCACACATTCATCCTACAATGCCACATGGCAAATAATATGCCACATGAACGAACACCCTTCATGCCCACCATCCTAACACCAACCAACACCCAGTTGCCGCAATCTCACGCAGCCACCACAACAACCCAACCTCAACACCCGCTTCCATGCAGATGCACTATAGCAACTTGCACCTCAAGAATCAAGCCCCACTTCACCCAATCCCCATCGGTCACACCACCTCCATCAAAAGGCTGACAAACACCGCATACAAATATTGCACCACACCAGTCGGAGGTTGCCGTCGTCTACCACGTGGCCGTGCTCTCATGGAATCATCATCGGTTGTGGACCCATTGTCGGCAGTGTGTTCCCAGTCAAAATGCATCGACTCCCAATCCACATCCATGGACCATGCCTCTGAGCTTGTCTCGGTGGACCGCGTCCACAATGACTCGCCGTCGTCGGTCCCTGAACCACGGCCGAACTAGCAAGCACCGTACCACAACCCTACCACACACAAACCCTCACTCCCCGCCCTCCATCACACTATACACAGCGTCACCTCAACACCCCGTCACGTGCACAACAGAAATCAGCTGGGTGCTGTTTGTGACAAACTACCCCTCACCCTCCTACAAAAGAGTCGACCACCACGCACCCCATGCACACACAAACACACAAACTAAAAAAAAACAATATACCAGCATCAGGATGCAACGCTGCTTCATATGCCCATTGCAGCTTCTGGAAGGCCTCCGTCGCTTCCACCACACCCGGCAGCTTATCGGGATGCACAGAGAGCGATAGTTGATAATATGCTCGACGCACATCGGCGACCGTGGACTCGCTGGTGACACTCATGGCACCACAACTCAGTATATCCCACGGGTCCGACAACATGACTAACCGCCTTGCAACCCGTGCACCCGCGGTGTCCTTCACATCCTCCACTTCATGGACACCACCAGCAGCCACTCCGCCTGCGACAGCCTCCACGTTGGCATTGTCACTGGGTTCCACCAAAACATCCTCGGCGTCCACACCCGCATCTCCGCGTCCATCATCACCACGGCTGTCGTGGTCGCCAACCTGGGTTAGCGTTCGCCGGCGCCTCTTGGCGCTGCTCGGCCGAGGCCGATGAGGATGATATGTACAATCATCCTTCCTCGTTCTCTTAAAAGGCATAACAATAGCTCCACTACACCAAGCAGAACAACAGCCATTTTATGCCTTGTAGCAAACACGTCCTCCACAGCAACCCAAACCCCTCGTGCAGCACGTACACCACCCCTCGCAAGCCGTAGGTCCAATACAAGACCCCCCAACCATATGCCAAGCGGTTCTGTGCGCAATAGCACCCAACAACCATTCTTCCAAGTCCGATACCACCCTGATTTCACACCAACGCATGTCTCCGTTCCAAATCCCGTTGAACAACGTTCATCCCCAACTTCATAGTCCATCATGCCCCAAGAGCGGAGGAGGGTAAGGGGGGGGGGGGGCGCCCAAGAGGTTTGGTCCGCAATAGCACCTAACACCCGCCCACACACACCGCACACACACAACACTCCATACACAAACAACAAGTCCAAAAAAAAAAACGGGGACTATCAGCAAACAACGAAAACAAAACGGAAAGGCGGGGGGGGGGGGGGGTCCTCACCCAGCATGTCTAGGCTCACCTAGGAGTGTGCTCCAATGGTAAGCGAAAACGGGGTGTGGTCCACTACAAACAACACCCAAAGAAAGGCCACCTCAAAATTAAACATGCATCCTAGGGACTATGCACCCACAAGCGCAAGAAAAAAAGAATTGGACAGAAGGGGTTGGGAGGGGAAGGGGCCGTAGATCATTAACACAAACATCAGTGCGTGGAGCAGGTATGTTCGACAGTTCATGACGAAGGACGCCATCCCCGCATCACGTCTACTATACACCGCGGGCGCTGCCATGCAATTAACGTGCACACACGTTCAGGAGGTGGGCCTACGTGACTTAAACGTTGGTGGTTCTGCGTTGAGCGAGGAATGTGACAGTTCCGAGCTGGACTGTGACCCCGTCTCACTTAGACGTGCCGGTGACTTACTGCAGCACATGCCGTCGGTACTGCACCCGCAACTGCGGTCTCATCTAACCCGTACCCCTCACTCGATACTGATGTGTCACCATCCCTACCTTCCGGATCCAGTTCGTGCGGGCCCAAAGCGTGCCACTCCAATGACTGCCTCTGCTGCACCTCCCTCAGCCACTCACGAGAGTAAGCCCAATGCCTCACCCTCCCTTTCTCTGCCAACTGGCGTGCCTTTTCTTTGCCCCCAATTTTAATGTGGGAAGGTACCAACTGAATGGAAAACAGATCACCCCTTTCTCTCACCAGATCCAAAAAAGGGTTCCCACAAGGGTCCCACAGGTCCCTGTGCGCCACTTCGCCTGTGGTTGTGTGCCACTGATGGCACCGCGAGGCGTCCCCCCATTCTGTCACGCCATGCAACGCCATGCAACATGCACACACGTTCAGCCTGCGTCACTTAAACGGTGGTGGTTGTGCACTGGGCGTCGAATCCGACGGTTCCCAGCTAGACTATGACCCCGTCTCACTTACACGTGCTGGTGACTCAGCAAGGCACATGCAGTCTGTACTGCACCCGCAACTGCGTCGCCCATCCGACCCCTGCCGCTCACTCGATCTTCATTTGTCACTATCCCTAAGAAATCTTGCTCGTGCAGGCCCCAAGCGTGCCACTCCGATGACTCCCCCTCCCTTCCTCTGCCAACTGGCGTGCCTTTTCATTGCCTTCAATCTCAATGTGACAAGATACCCACCGGATGGAAAACAGATCACCCCTTTCTCCCACTAGATCCAAAAAGGGTTCCCACACGTCCCTGTGCGCCACTTTGCCTGTGGCTCTGTGCCACTCATGGCATCGCCAGACGTTCCCCCATTCTGCCACGCCATGCAACGCCATGCAACGTGCACACACGTTCAGGGGGCCAGCCGACGTGACTTAATCGATGTTGGTTCTGCGCTGGGCGAGGAATCTGACAGTTCTGAGGTGGACTGCGACCCTGTCTCACTTACACGTGGTGGTGACTCACTGCGGCACGTGCCGCCTGTACTGCACCCGCGAATACGACCCCTGCCCCTCACTCGATCTTGATATGTCACCATCCCTAACTTCCGAATCCAGCTCGCGCACGCCCAAAGCGTGCCACTCTGATGATTGCCTCTGCTGCACCTCCCTCACCCACTCACGAGAGTAAGCCCAGTGCCTAACCCTCCCTTCCTCTGCCAACTGGTGTGCCTTTTCATTGCCCACAATCTCAATGTGGGAAGGTACCCACTGGATGGAGAACAGATCACCCCTTTCTCTTACCGTTCCAAATCCCGTTGCACCACATTGATCCCCAACTTCATATTACATCATGCCGCAAGAGCAGAGGGGGGTAAAGGCGGGAGGGGGGGGGGGGAGTGCGGCCAATGGGTCTGGTTTGCAATAGCACCTAACAACAGCCCAGACACACACGCACACACACAACACTTCATACACAAAAAACAAGACAAAAAAAAAAGAAGGAAAATGGGGACTATCAGCAAACAACGAAAACAAAACGGAAAGCCAAGGGGGGGGGGGTAAATTCCTCACCCAGCATGTCTAGGCTCACCTAAGAGTGTGCTCAAATGGTAAGCGAAGAGGGGGCATGGTCCACTACAAACAACACACAAAGAAGGGCCACCTGAAAATTAAACATGCACCCTCGGGACTCTGCAGCCGCACGCGCAACAGAGAAAAAAAAAACAATTGGACAGAAGGGGTTGATATGAATGCATATGGTCCGTTGTGTTCAGTGGGGGGGGGGGGGGGGTGCATCATTAACACAAACATCACTGCGCGGAGCAGGTATGTTCGACGGTTCATGATGAGGGACGCCATCCCCGCATCACCTCTACTATACACCGCGGGCACTGCCATGCAACGTGCACACACGTTCAGGAGGTCAGCCTACATGACTTAAACGCTGGTGGTTCTGCGCTGGGCGATGAATCTGACGGGTCCGAGCTGGACTGTGACCCCGTCTCACTTACACGTCCTGGTGACTCACTGCGGCAACCACCGAACAAAAAGACGGCGGAACAAAAACACACACACACAGCATCCATCCGTGCAGAAAACGAAAAGAAACCCTGAACCAGCGAATCCCGTTAAAAACCTCAACAGGGGAGGTGAAGAACACACCACAGCCGCGGCCACGGCAAAAAAAAAAAAAAGGGAAAAAAAAGGAGTTACTCGCGGCAAGGTCCTTAATACTGAAAACATTCGATCAGCAATAAAACCAAAAAAAAAAAAGGAGGTCAATGAATGCGTTAACAGACACATTAAAAAAGGAACGGGGATGAATATGGGAAACGAAAAGGAAACAAATTGACAAGCGTCCACCAAATCCACGTCCACCAGTCTGGTCCACCAAAAAAATTTGCCACTGTGGGCCATAAAAACCACCACAGAGTGGCTATAAAACCCGAATACCCGATGCACACAGTACAGAGAACAGACACAAAACCATGCCAACACCGGAGGATGGTTCCAGCAGCCCAAAGACCAAAAACATGAAGGGGAAAATACACACAGACACACCAGGGAAGGAAAACATACCCCCGCGGCCCCAATACCTGCACACACACACACACACACACACACACACACACACACACACACACACACACACACACACACTTTCAGCACTTAACGCCTTCAACCAGCAATATTAATAATAAAAAAACGAAATAAATACATCAACACACACACACAATGGGGGGGGGGGGATAGATGCATCAGACTGTGGTTCTAATGGCCCGGAAACCGAAAACACAGGATAAGAAAAACATACCCCCGCACGATCCCTCCAGGAAAAGGGGGGGGGGGGCACACACAGCATAGCATCAGCTGGACAATGGGGGAGTGACTCACTGAAAATGGGCTGCAGGGGTTTCCACACTAAAAATTTCTAACAGCAATAAAACAAACTGAAACAACTATATATATACATGAACACACGGAGGGGGGGGGGGGGGAGCAGACACATCACTAACTGCCAGCCAGGTGGGGGGTCTGATCCAGCAAAAAACTGCAACCATGGGTTCTGAAAAACACCAGAGAGCAGTCCGAACAGCCTGGGAAACCCAATCCACAGGAATGGAAAAACCTTCAACCAGCAATAAAACAAAATGAAACAACTATCTAAATACTTGAACACACACGCAAAAAAAAGGGGGAGGTGGCACGACAAGCAGACACATCAATAACTGCCAGCCAGGGGGGTCTGGTCCACTGTGGGTCCTAAGAATCACCACAGAGTGTTTCTAACAGGGTACGAAAAACAGACACATGGTCCACCAAAAACATGTGAATGCAGGTACTAGATGCACCAGACAGTGGTTCTAATGGCCCAAAAAAAAACAAAAGCACAGGAGAGGAAAAACATACCCCAACTTGCAGAAAAAGGAAAGTTCTGGAGTTCTGGACGTCCTCACTGCCAATCAGGGCCATCAGGAGCTGTGGAATAGAACCCCTTTCCCACCAGCTCATGCCCGTTCCGCATGTACTTCACATGAAAGAAAGCATCCCCACGAGTAGAATGACCAACGATTGCTGCGGAGAAATGTTCACCAGTGGACCGGATGTACGTAACAGCCATGCCAGGTGTAGCAACATGAGCCATGGCTGAAAATCACATCAACAGGGACATCATTGGGTTGCAATTGCAAGCAAAATGTTGGTATGAGCAGGAGGAACTACCACAAGCATGATCAAGCCCCCCTTTCCCTCTACAAGCGAAGCACAATCACATAATGTTACATTTCTGACCATAAAAACCATGGTCAGCAAAGTCCACCAAAACGACGGTAACACGGGCTTATGTGCTTAGACAAGGCACTGCTTGCGCAAGGGGGGAGGGGGGGAGCCCAACTTGCGGAAAAAGGGAAAAAAAAATCAACCCAACCAGGAACTGCAGGTGAAAATTGCAAAGAGGGGGGGGGGGGGGCAAAGGGGGGAGCGACCCACTGAAAATGCGCTGCAGGCGTTTCCGCACTAAAAAACCGTCAACCAGCAAATGCATGAACACACACGCAACAGAAAAAAAAAAAGAGGGGGGGGGGGGGCAACAGCCAGGGGGATCTGGTCCATCAAAAGACTGTCACTGCGGGTCCTAACAATCACCACAGAGTGGTTCTAACACAGTACGAAAAACAGATACACCGTCCATGAAAAACATGTGAACCAAAATCAAAAACCAAAATGAGACAACTAAATTCATACATGAACACACACGTTACTCAAAAAAAAAATTGGGGGGGCAGGGGCGACAAACAGACAAATCGATAACCGCCAGCCAGGGGGTTCCGGTCCATAAAACCCAATCCACAGGAATGAAAAAACCTTCAACCAGCAATAAAACAAATTAAAACAACTATCTAAATACGTGAACACACACGCAAAAAAAAGGGGGGGGGGAGGGGGGCACGACAAGCAGACACATGAGTAACTGCCAGCCAGGGGGATCTCGTCCATCAAAAAACTGTCACTGCGGGTCCTAACAATCACCACAGAGCGGGTTCTAACACAGTACGAAAAACAGACACACCGTCCATGAAACACACGTGAACCAAAATCAAAAACCAAAATGTAACAACTGAATTAATACATGACCAAACAGCCCAGGAAAAAAAAAAAAAAAGGAAAGGGGGGGAGGGGGGGGGGGCGGGGGCAACAAACAGACAAACCGATAACCGCCAGCCAGGGGGTTCTGGTCCATCAAGAAACTGCAACCATGGGTTCTAAAAATCACTAGAGAGCAGTCCGAACAGTCTGAAAAACCCAATCCACAGGAATGGAAAAACCTCCAACCAGCAAGACAAGTGGGCAAGGTGGCTACATAACCCCTGCCGCCTGGGGGGTCCCCACCGCCTCAGAGCGGGGGGCAGAATCAGAAGTGGCCCAGACGTGGGCAAGGTGGCTACATAACCCCTGCCGCCTGGGGGGTCCCCACCGCCTCAGAGCGGGGGGCAGAATCAGAAGTGGCCCACACGTGGGCCACGTGGCTACATAACCCCTGCCGCCTGTGGGTTCCCCACCGCCTCAGAGCGGGGGGCAGAATCAGAAGTGGCCCACAAGTGGGCAACGTGGCTACATAACCCCTGCCGCCTGGGGGTTCCACACGACCTGGGAGCAGGAGGCAGAATCAGAAGTGGCCCACAAGTGGGCAACGTGGCTACATAACCCCTGCCGCCTGGGGGGTCCCCACCGCCTCAGAGCGGGGGGCAGAATCAGAGCTGGCCCACGCATGGGCAACGTGGCTACATAACCCCTGCCGCCTGGGGGGTCCCCACCGCCTCAGAGCGGGGGGCAGAATCAGAAGTGGCCCACAAGTGGGCAAGGTGGCTACATAACCCCTGCCGCCTGGGGGGTCCCCACCGCCTCAGAGCAGGGGGCAGAATCAGAAGTGGCCCACATGTGGGCAAGGTGGCTACATAACCCCTGCCGCCTGGGGGGTCCCCACCGCCTCAGAGCGGGGGGCAGAACCAGAAGTGGCCCACAAGTGGGCAAGGTGGCTACATAACCCCTGCCGCCTGGGGGGTCCCCACCGCCTCAGAGCGGGGGGCAGAATCAGAAGTGGCCCACAAGAGGGGGGGGGGGGGGGCAGAATCAGAGGTGGCCCAGACCTGGGCAAGGTGGCTACATAACCCCTGCCGCCTGGGGGGTCCCCACCGCCTCAGAGCGGGGGGCACAATCAGAAGTGGCCAACATGTGGGCAAGGTGGCTACATAACCCCTGCCGCCTGGAGGTTCCCCACGACCTGGGAGCGGGGGGGCAGAATCAGAAGTGGCCCACACGTGGGCAACGTGGCTACATAACCCCTGCCGCCTGGGGGGTCCCCACCGCCTCAGAGCGGGGGGCAGAATCAGAGGTGGCCCACAAGTGGGCAACGTGGCTACATAACCCCTGCCGCCTGGGGGGTCCCCACCGCCTCAGAGCGGGGGGCAGAATCAGAAGTGGCCCACACGTGGGCAAGGTGGCTACATAACCCCTGCCGCCTGGGGGGTCCCCACCGCCTTAGAGTGGGGGGCAGAATCAGAGGTGGCCCAGACATGGGCAACGTGGCTACATAACCCCTGCCGCCTGGGGGGTCCCCACCGCCTCAGAGCGGGGGGCAGAATCAGAAGTGGCCCACAAGTGGGCAACGTGGCTACATAACCCCTGCCGCCTGGGGGGTCCCCACCGCCTCAGAGCGGGGGGCAGAATCAGAAGTGGCCCACACGTGGGCAACGTGGCTACATAACCCCTGCCGCCTGGGGGGTCCCCACCGCCTCAGAGCGGGGGGCAGAATCAGAAGTGGCCCACGCATGGGCAACGTGGCTACATAACCCCTGCCGCCTGGGGGGTCCCCACCGCCTCAGAGCGGGGGGCAGAATCAGAAGTGGCCCACGCATGGGCAACGTGGCTACATAACCCCTGCCGCCTAGGGGGTCCCCACCGCCTCAGAGCGGGGGGGCAGAATCAGAAGGGGCCCACAAGTGGGCAAGGTGGCTACATAACCCCTGCCGCCTGGGGGGTCCCCAACGCCTCAGAGCGGAAGGGGGGGGGGGGGCATAATCAGAAGTGGCCCACAAGTGGGCGACGTGGCTACATAACCCCTGCCGCCTGGGGGGTCCCCACCGGCCCAGACGTGGGCAAGGTGGCTACATAACCCCTGCCGCCTGGGGGGTCCCCACCGCCTCAGAGCGGGGGGCAGAATCAGAAGTGGCCCACAAAAGGGAAACGTGGCTACATAACCCCTGCCGCCTGGGGGGTCCCCACCGCCTCGGAGCAGGGGGGGGGGGGGCAGAATCAGAGGTGGCCCAGACATGGGCAACGTGGCTACATAACCCCTGCCGCCTGGGGGGTCCCCACCGCCTTAGAGCGGGGAGCAGAATCAGAAGTGGCCCACATGTGGGCAAGGTGGCTACATAACCCCTGCCGCCTGGGGGGTCCCCACCGCCTCAGAGCGGGGGGGGGGGGGGGCAGAATCAGAAGTGGCCCACACGTGGGCAACGTGGCTACATAACCCCTGCCGCTTGGGGGTTCCCCACGACCTGGGAGCGGGGGGGGGGGGAAGATTCGGAGGTGGCCCCGACGTGGGCAAGGTGGCTACATAACCCCTGCCGCCTGGGGGGTCCCCTCCGCCTCAGAGCGGGGGGCACAATCAGAAGTGGCCCACATATGGGCAACGTGGCTACATAACCCCCGCCGCCTGGGGGTTCCCCACGACCTCAGAGTGGGGGGCAGAATCAGAAGTGGCCCACACGTGGGCAAGGTGGCTACATAACCCCTGCCGCCTGGGGGGTTCCCACCGCCTCAGAGCGGGGGCCAGAATCAGAAGTGGCCCACATGTGGGCAACGTGGCTACATAACCCCTGCCGCCTGGGGGGTCCCCACCGCCTCACAGCGGGGGGCAGAATCAGAAGTGGCCCACAAGTGGGCAACGTGGCTACATAACCCCTGCCGCCTGGGGGTTCCCCACCGCCTCAGAGCGGGGGGCAGAACCAGAAGTGGCCCACAAGTGGGCAAGGTGGCTACATAACCCCTGCCGCCTGGGGGGTCCCCACCGCCTCAGAGCGGGGGGCAGAATCAGAAGTGGCCCACATGTGGGCAAGGTGGCTACATAACCCTTGCCGCCTGGGGGGTCCCCACCGCCTCAGAGCGGGGGGCAGAATCAGAAGTGGCCCACAAGTGGGCAACGTGGCTACATAACCCCTGCCGCCTGGGGGGTCCCCACCGCCTCACAGCGGGGGGCAGAATCAGAAGTGGCCCACACATGGGCAACGTGGCTACATAACCCCTGCCGCCTGGGGGGTCCCCACCGCCTCAGAGCGGGGGGCAGAACTAGAGGTGGCCCACACGTGGGCAACGTGGCTACATAACCCCTGCCGCCTGGGGGGTCCCCACCGCCTCAGAGCGGGGGCAGACTCAGAAGTGGCCCACATTTGGGCAACGTGGCTACATAACCCCTGCCGCCTGGGGGGTCCCCACCGCCTCAGAGCGGGGGGCGGAATCAGAAGTGGCCCACACGTGGGCAAGGTGGCTACATAACCCCTGCCGCCTGGGGGTTCCCCACCACCTCAGAGCGGGGGGCGGAATCAGAAGTGGCCCACAAGTGGGCAAGGTGGCTACATAACCCCTGCCGCCTGGGGGGTCCCCACCGCCTCAGAGCGGGGGGCAGAATCAGAAGTGCCCCACATGTGGGCAAGGTGGCTACATAACCCCTGCCGCCTAGGGGGTCCCCACCGCCTCAGAGCGGGGGGCAGAATCAGAGGTGGCCCACAAGTGGGCAACCTGGCTACATAACCCCTGCCGCCTGGGGGGTCCCCACCGCCTCAGAGCGGGGGGCAGAATCAGAGCTGGCCCACAAGTGGGCAACGTGGCTACATAACCCCTGCCGCCTGGGGGGTCCCCACCGCCACAGAGCGGGGGGCAGAATCAGAAGTGCCCCACATGTGGGCAAGGTGGCTACATAACCCCTGCCGCCTGGGGGGTCCCCACCGCCTCAGAGCGGGGGGCAGAATCAGAGCTGGCCCACAAGTGGGCAACGTGGCTACATAACCCCTGCCGCCTGGGGGGTCCCCACCGCCTCAGAGCGGGGGGCAGAATCAGAGCTGGCCCACAAGTGGGCAACGTGGCTACATAACCCCTGCCGCCTGGGGGGTCCCCACCGCCACAGAGCGGGGGGCAGAATCAGAGGTGGCCCACACGTGGGCAAGGTGGCTACATAACCCCTGCCGCCTGGGGGGTCCCCACCGCCTCAGAGCGGGGGGCAGAATCAGAAGTGGCCCACACGTGGGCAACGTGGCTACATAACCCCTGCCGCCTGGGGGGTCCCCACCGCCTCAGAGCGGGGGGCAGAATCAGAAGTGGCCCACGCATGGGCAACGTGGCTACATAACCCCTGCCGCCTGGGGGGTCCCCACCGCCTCAGAGCGGGGGGCAGAATCAGAAGCGGCCCACAAGTGGGCAAGGTGGCTACATAACCCCTGCCGCCTGGGGGGTCCCCACCGCCTCAGAGCGGGGGGCAGAATCAGAAGTGGCCCACACGTGGGCAAGGTGGCTACATAACCCCTGCCGCCTGGGGGGTCCCCACCGCCTCAGAGCGGGGGGCAGAATCAGAAGTGGCCCACACGTGGGCAAGGTGGCTACATAACCCCTGCCGCCTGGGGGGTCCCCACCGCCTCAGAGCGGGGGGCAGAATCAGAGCTGGCCCACAAGTGGGCAACGTGGCTACATAACCCCTGCCGCCTGGGGGGTCCCCACCGCCACAGAGCGGGGGGCAGAATCACAGGTGGCCCACACGTGGGCAAGGTGGCTACATAACCCCTGCCGCCTGGGGGGTCCCCACCGCCTCAGAGCGGGGGGCAGAATCAGAAGTGGCCCACACGTGGGCAACGTGGCTACATAACCCCTGCCGCCTGGGGGGTCCCCACCGCCTCAGAGCGGGGGGCAGAATCAGAAGTGGCCCACGCATGGGCAACGTGGCTACATAACCCCTGCCGCCTGGGGGGTCCCCACCGCCTCGGAGCGGGGGGCAGAATCAGAAGTGGCCCACAAGTGGGCAAGGTGGCTACATAACCCCTGCCGCCTGGGGGGTCCCCACCGCCTCAGAGCGGGGGGCAGAATCAGAAGTGGCCCACACGTGGGCAAGGTGGCTACATAACCCCTGCCGCCTGGGGGGTCCCCACCGCCTCAGAGCGGGGGGCAGAATCAGAAGTGGCCCACACGTGGGCAACGTGGCTACATAACCCCTGCCGCCTGGGGGGTCCCCACCGCCTCAGAGCGGGGGGCAGAATCAGAAGTGGCCCACGCATGGGCAACGTGGCTACATAACCCCTGCCGCCTGGGGGGTCCCCACCGCCTCAGAGCGGGGGGCAGAATCAGAAGTGGCCCACACGTGGGCAAGGTGGCTACATAACCCCTGCCGCCTGGGGGGTCCCCACCGCCTCAGAGCGGGGGGCAGAATCAGAAGTGGCCCACACGTGGGCAAGGTGGCTACATAACCCCTGCCGCCTGGGGGGTCCCCACCGCCTCAGAGCGGGGGGCAGAATCAGAGCTGGCCCACAAGTGGGCAACGTGGCTACATAACCCCTGCCGCCTGGGGGGTCCCCACCGCCACAGAGCGGGGGGCAGAATCAGAGGTGGCCCACACGTGGGCAAGGTGGCTACACAACCCCTGCCGCCTGGGGGGTCCCCACCGCCTCAGAGCGGGGGGCAGAATCAGAAGTGGCCCACACGTGGGCAACGTGGCTACATAACCCCTGCCGCCTGGGGGGTCCCCACCGCCTCAGAGCGGGGGGCAGAATCAGAAGTGGCCCACGCATGGGCAACGTGGCTACATAACCCCTGCCGCCTGGGGGGTCCCCACCGCCTCAGAGCGGGGGGCAGAATCAGAAGTGGCCCACAAGTGGGCAACGTGGCTACATAACCCCTGCCGCCTGGGGGGTCCCCACCGCCTCAGAGCGGGGGGCAGAATCAGAAGTGGCCCACACGTGGGCAAGGTGGCTACATAACCCCTGCCGCCTGGGGGGTCCCCACCGCCTCAGAGCGGGGGGCAGAATCAGAAGTGGCCCACACGTGGGCAACGTGGCTACATAACCCCTGCCGCCTGGGGGGTCCCCACCGCCTCAGAGCGGGGGGCAGAATCAGAGCTGGCCCACAAGTGGGCAACGTGGCTACATAACCCCTGCCGCCTGGGGGGTCCCCTCCGCCTCAGAGCGGGGGGCAGAATCAGAAGTGGCCCACACGTGGGCAAGGTGGCTACATAACCCCTGCCGCCTGGGGGGTCCCCACCGCCTCAGAGCGGGGGGCAGAATCAGAGCTGGCCCACAAGTGGGCAACGTGGCTACATAACCCCTGCCGCCTGGGGGGTCCCCACCGCCTCAGAGCGGGGGGCAGAATCAGAAGTGGCCCACACGTGGGCAACGTGGCTACATAACCCCTGCAACCTGGTGGGTCCCCACCACCTCAGAGCGGGGGGCAGAATCAGAAGTGGCCCACGCATGGGCAACGTGGCTACATAACCCCTGCCGCCTGGGGGGTCCCCACCGCCTCAGAGCGGGGGGCAGAATCAGAAGTGGCCCACACGTGGGCAAGGTGGCTACATAACCCCTGCCGCCTGGGGGGTCCCCACCGCCTCAGAGCGGGGGGCAGAATCAGAAGTGGCCCACAAGTGGGCAACGTGGCTACATAACCCCTGCCGCCTGGGGGGTCCCCACCGCCTCAGAGCGGGGGGCAGAATCAGAAGTGGCCCACAAGTGGGCAAGGTGGCTACATAACCCCTGCCGCCTGGGGGGTCCCCACCGCCTCAGAGCGGGGGGCAGAATCAGAAGTGGCCCACACGTGGGCAACGTGGCTACATAACCCCTGCCGCCTGGGGGGTCCCCACCGCCTCAGAGCGGGGGGCAGAATCAGAAGTGGCCCACGCATGGGCAACGTGGCTACATAACCCCTGCCGCCTGGGGGGTCCCCACCGCCTCAGAGCGGGGGGCAGAATCAGAAGTGGCCCACACGTGGGCAAGGTGGCTACATAACCCCTGCCGCCTGGGGGGTCCCCACCGCCTCAGAGCGGGGGGCAGAATCAGAGCTGGCCCACAAGTGGGCAACGTGGCTACATAACCCCTGCCGCCTGGGGGGTCCCCACCGCCTCAGAGCGGGGGGCAGAATCAGAAGTGGCCCACAAGTGGGCAAGGTGGCTACATAACCCCTGCCGCCTGGGGGGTCCCCACCGCCTCAGAGCGGGGGGCAGAATCAGAAGTGGCCCACACGTGGGCAACGTGGCTACATAACCCCTGCCGCCTGGGGGGTCCCCACCGCCTCAGAGCGGGGGGCAGAATCAGAAGTGGCCCACGCATGGGCAACGTGGCTACATAACCCCTGCCGCCTGGGGGGTCCCCACCGCCTCAGAGCGGGGGGCAGAATCAGAAGTGGCCCACACGTGGGCAAGGTGGCTACATAACCCCTGCCGCCTGGGGGGTCCCCACCGCCTCAGAGCGGGGGGCAGAATCAGAAGTGGCCCACAAGTGGGCAAGGTGGCTACATAACCCCTGCCGCCTGGGGGGTCCCCACCGCCTCAGAGCGGGGGGCAGAATCAGAAGTGGCCCACACGTGGGCAACGTGGCTACATAACCCCTGCCGCCTGGGGGGTCCCCACCGCCTCAGAGCGGGGGGCAGAATCAGAAGTGGCCCACGCATGGGCAACGTGGCTACATAACCCCTGCCGCCTGGGGGGTCCCCACCGCCTCAGAGCGGGGGGCAGAATCAGAAGTGGCCCACACGTGGGCAAGGTGGCTACATAACCCCTGCCGCCTGGGGGGTCCCCACCGCCTCAGAGCGGGGGGCAGAATCAGAGCTGGCCCACAAGTGGGCAACGTGGCTACATAACCCCTGCCGCCTGGGGGGTCCCCTCCGCCTCAGAGCGGGGGGCAGAATCAGAAGTGGCCCACACGTGGGCAAGGTGGCTACATAACCCCTGCCGCCTGGGGGGTCCCCACCGCCTCAGAGCGGGGGGCAGAATCAGAGCTGGCCCACAAGTGGGCAACGTGGCTACATAACCCCTGCCGCCTGGGGGGTCCCCACCGCCTCAGAGCGGGGGGCAGAATCAGAAGTGGCCCACACGTGGGCAACGTGGCTACATAACCCCTGCAACCTGGTGGGTCCCCACCACCTCAGAGCGGGGGGCAGAATCAGAAGTGGCCCACGCATGGGCAACGTGGCTACATAACCCCTGCCGCCTGGGGGGTCCCCACCGCCTCAGAGCGGGGGGCAGAATCAGAAGTGGCCCACACGTGGGCAAGGTGGCTACATAACCCCTGCCGCCTGGGGGGTCCCCACCGCCTCAGAGCGGGGGGCAGAATCAGAAGTGGCCCACAAGTGGGCAACGTGGCTACATAACCCCTGCCGCCTGGGGGGTCCCCACCGCCTCAGAGCGGGGGGCAGAATCAGAAGTGGCCCACAAGTGGGCAAGGTGGCTACATAACCCCTGCCGCCTGGGGGGTCCCCACCGCCTCAGAGCGGGGGGCAGAATCAGAAGTGGCCCACAAGTGGGCAACGTGGCTACATAACCCCTGCCGCCTGGGGGGTCCCCACCGCCTCAGAGCGGGGGGCAGAATCAGAAGTGGCCCACAAGTGGGCAAGGTGGCTACATAACCCCTGCCGCCTGGGGGGTCCCCACCGCCTCAGAGCGGGGGGCAGAATCAGAAGTGGCCCACACGTGGGCAACGTGGCTACATAACCCCTGCCGCCTGGGGGGTCCCCACCGCCTCAGAGCGGGGGGCAGAATCAGAAGTGGCCCACGCATGGGCAACGTGGCTACATAACCCCTGCCGCCTGGGGGGTCCCCACCGCCTCAGAGCGGGGGGCAGAATCAGAAGTGGCCCACACGTGGGCAAGGTGGCTACATAACCCCTGCCGCCTGGGGGGTCCCCACCGCCTCAGAGCGGGGGGCAGAATCAGAAGTGGCCCACAAGTGGGCAACGTGGCTACATAACCCCTGCCGCCTGGGGGGTCCCCACCGCCTCAGAGCGGGGGGCAGAATCAGAAGTGGCCCACAAGTGGGCAAGGTGGCTACATAACCCCTGCCGCCTGGGGGGTCCCCTCCGCCTCAGAGCGGGGGGCAGACTCAGAAGTGGCCCACACGTGGGCAAGGTGGCTACATAACCCCTGCCGCCTGGGGGGTCCCCACCGCCTCAGAGCGGGGGGCAGAATCAGAAGTGGCCCACACGTGGGCAACGTGGCTACATAACCCCTGCCGCCTGGGGGGTCCCCACCGCCTCAGAGCGGGGGGCAGAATCAGAAGTGGCCCACACGTGGGCAAGGTGGCTACATAACCCCTGCCGCCTGGGGGGTCCCCACCGCCTCAGAGCGGGGGGCAGAATCAGAAGTGGCCCCAGAGCAGGGGGGCAGAATCAGAAGTGGCCCACACGTGGGCAACGTGGCTACACAACCCCTGCCGCCTGGGGGGTCCCCACCGCCTCAGAGCGGGGGGCAGAATCAGAAGTGGCCCCAGAGCAGGGGGGCAGAATCAGAAGTGGCCCACACGTGGGCAACGTGGCTACATAACACCTGCCGCCTGGGGGGTCCCCACCGCCTCAGAGCGGGGGGCAGAATCAGAAGTGGCCCACACGCGGGCAAGGTGGCTACATAACCCCTGCCGCCTGGGGGGTCCCCACCGCCTCAGAGCGGGGGGCAGAATCAGAAGTGGCCCACAAGTGGGCAAGGTGGCTACATAACCCCTGCCGCCTGGGGGGTCCCCACCGCCTCAGAGCAGGGGGCAGAATCAGAGGTGGCCCACAAGTGGGCAAGGTGGCTATAAGAGCCGTAAAAAAAAAAACACGTTTTTGGGGGGAAGAAACCAGAGCCGCTGGGTATTGTTGACCCTCGGGGTTTCCAACCCAACGCCAACCCTGGTTTGCTTCCAGGGCACGGAAACGCCCCATAAAAAAGGGACCTATACCAAACCAACATGAAAAAACAAAACGTACCTCATATGTCTTACCGTGCTAATAGGACATAGATAATAGGAATTTTGCCCATGTCAAACTAACCAGCTGGTGCACGGCACAAGGTGGTTACCCTGTCCCCAAGTTTCCCACCTACGCCTAAGGTCGTGGGCCTGATGAAAGCCCTTGAGTTTTGTTGTCCTTTGTCCAAGGTGTGGCCGCACGACACCACGACGCCCCGCTCACCCAACTGCCATGAGGGGCAGAGTAAGGGTGGATCCTCTTCAGAATCTGCCTGAGGCATTGCTTGAGGTCTGGGGGGTGTGCTTTCGCGACCACCTACAGTGAGAGCCCACGCTCAACCACTGCAAGCGCCGTGGCCGGACCGGATGAGATGTGTAGCCCGCAGGGGGCCGCAGAGGCCCGCGGGGGCTTGTCTGTCCTAAAGTCCTTGGTCTGGGCGGGTGGGCTGTTTTCCCCCCAGCAGAAACGTTCGCCCGCACGTTTCTCCTTTTTACCCACCCCTCCTTCACGGACAGCAACTCCCCATGCGAATCCTTGCTGGGGAGTTGAGGAGGGGGCTCCGTTCAAAGCAGGGATTGTCCATGACAATCACAATCAAAGATGAAACAGCAACATCAGCCCACTCCTTTGGCTAGGAGTGGGCACAAATCGGACCCGGCATGTCCTGATTACCCAACAACACCAACATCAGCCCACTCCTTTGGCTAGGAGTGGAGACAAATCGGACCTGGCACCCCCTAATTCACTGACAAGAGCAATAGCAACTCAATCTGTTCGCTATGAGTGGAGACACACGGGGTTCGGCCGAGGAGGAGGGGGGGGGGGTTGGGCGACCTCCATCGGGATACATACGGGGGGGGGGGGTGCGCGCGCACGCGACAAGGGACCAAGCAGTGAGTGTCATGCACAAGCAAGCAGTGGAGCGCCATGCACTCGTGGCCAAAGTCGGTAGCACACGTGCACGCCCACAGGAGCAGAGAGCCTCTGGGGGAAAGGAGGAGAGACGTGCCAACCGCGCGCATACACGTTGGATCCTTCATGCAACGAAGAGGGATGAAGCTGCAATGACAGCGCTGGGATCTGCGGCCACTTTGTCAGGCCCTGCACCACTTCACCCTTTCCTGGACCCACCTGTTAGTGTGTTCGGTGTGGCGTGAGCGCACTGTGGAACGAGTGTGCGTCGTGTGTGTCGTCAGCGCACGTGTGTAGTATGCAGTGGCATGCCGTCGCGTACAAGATTCACACCTACAGCCAAAACCATGGTACCAGCGTGTCGGAATATTAGATACGTTTGCCTGTCCTCCACTCCTCCGGCACAGCCTACTTGCACAATGGCGAAGACACTCAACACCTGAAAACAGTGCTCGCGGGACAGTGCTCAGGCAAGTGCTAAAAAATTGACACACTGTGCACTGCAGCACAGTGCACCTGCGCTGCTGCACAGGGCCAACACCGTGCAGCGCCATGCTGTGCCATGTCATGCAGCATTGTCATGTAATGTCATGCAACCAAACCCAAGCAATCACACCGGGATGAGACAAACGGATGTACAGCATGCGCCAGCAGTTCACGTGCACCATCAACAGCAAAAGTCTCCACACCTTCACAGGCAACTGTGCTCTTGGCAGACTCGGACGAAGATACACTGCCACAGCCACCTCACAGACGGACACAGTTCCTGCAACAGACACACACTCTCTCATCAGTACACTCTCCTTCAACCATTCAACGTTGGACAACTCCACAGGTAGTGTGGCACGCGGTGACCAACTGCAATCACCGCTGATGTGCATCTCACCGGGGGGGGGGGGGGAACCCTCAACCAATCCAATCACAAACACTGCGCTCTTCCTGAACAATTCTGTTTCCTTCCACATCAATCCACGCACTTCGCGCTACTGCATAGGGCCAACACTGTGCAGCGCCATGCTGTGCCACGTCATCCAGTACTGTGCAGTGCACTGAAGTCCCCTGCATGCAACCAAACCCAACCAATCACACTGGGATGAGACAAACGGATGTAGAGCATGCGCCAGCAGTTCACGTGCACCATCAACAGCAAAAGTCTCAACACCTTCACAGGCAACTGTGCTCTTGGCAGACTCGGACAAAGATACACTGCCACAGCCACCTCACAGACGGACACAGTTCACGACACACGTCAACGCACGTGTGTAGTATGCAGCGGCATGCCGTCGCGTACAAGATTCACACCTACTGCCAAAACCATGGTACCAGCGTGTCGGAATACTACATACGTTTGCCTGTCCTCCACTCCTGCAAACGGTGTACCTCGGAGGACCTTGTGCCATACGGCCTGCTGCGTAGACATGATAACCACGAAACAGCACAGCCTGCTTGCACAATGGCGAAGACACTCAACACCTGAAAACGAGTGCGCAGGACAGTGCTCGCGGGACAGTGCTCGGGCAAGTGCTAAAAAATTGACACACTGTGCACTGCAGCGCAGTGCACCTGCGCTGCTGCATAGGGCCAACACTGTGCAGCGCCATGCTGTGCCATGTCGTGCAGCGTTGTCATGTAATGTCATGCAACCAAACCCAAGAAATCACACTGGGATGAGACAAAGGGATATAGAGCACGCGCCATGCACTCGTGGCCAAAGTCGGTAGCACACGTGCGCGCCCACAGGAGCAGAGAGCCTCTGGGGGAAAGGAGGAGAGACGTGCCAACCGCGCGCATACACGTTTCATCACTGGGATGAGACAAACAGATGTAGAGCACGCGCCAGCAGTTCACTGGGGGGGGGGGGGGGCATCCGTGCAATCAGGTCACAAATAATACCCAGGCACTGACTCCCCAATTGAAAGCGATTGGACATGGTACGGTCGAGGAAAAAAAAAACAAAAAACCGCCAAACATCAATTCAATCCATTGTGTGACAACTACTCAGAAATTCTGCAAGTATCAGCGATGTGCATCTCTCGGACAATTGCCATAAATCAGACTGCACCGCCACTGGCCAACACTGTGCAGCGCCATGCTGTGCCATGTCGTGCAGCGTTGTCATATAATGTCATGCAACCAAACCCAAGAAATCACACTGGGATGAGACAAAGGGATATAGAGCACGCGCCAGCAGTTCACGTGCACCATCAACAGCAAAAGTCTCAACACCTTCACAGGCCCTAATTCCCTGACAAGAGCAATAGCAACTCAATCTGTTCGCTATGAGTGGAGACACACGGGGTTCGCCCGAGGAGAAGGGGGGGTGGGCGACCTCCATGGGGATACATACGGGGGGGGGGGGGTGCGCGCATGCGACAAGGGACCAAGCAGTGAGTGTCATGCACAAGCAAGCAGTGGAGCGCCATGCACTCGTGGCCAAAGTCGGTACCACACGTGCGCACCCACAGGAGCAGAGAGCCTCTGGGGGAAAGGAGGAGAGACGTGCCAACCGCGCGCATACACGTTTCATCACTGGGATGAGACAAACAGATATAGAGCACGCGCCAGCAGTTCACTGGGGGGGGGGGGGGCATCCGTGCAATCAGGTCACAAATAATACCCAGGCACTGACTCCCCAATTGAAAGCGATTGGACATGGTACGGTCGAGGAAAAAAAAACAAAACCGCCAAACATCAATTCAATCCATTGTGTGACAACTACTCAGAAATTCTGCAAGTATCAGCGATGTGCATCTCTCGGACAATTGCCATAAATCAGACTGCACCGCCACTGGGGGGGGGGGGGGGGGAGGGGCATCGCCACGTCCATTCGACCAATGCACCAAAACACCCAGGCACCCACTCCCGGGATCGGAAAAAAATCTACACACTTGAGAAACATTTGCCTGTACATCGACTCCATCTGCCGTGTGTCTGACTTGTTGGATTCTCATGTCACCTTTGCAACTACCTGGATACTGAGGTGACAAATTCCAACAAAATATGACAACTACTCAGAAGTTCTGCAACTACCAGCAATGTGCATCTCTGCCATAAATCAGACTGCACCGCCACTGGGGGGGGGGGGGGGGTTGCCACATCCGTTCGACCAATGCACCAAAACACCCAGGCACCCACTCCCCAACTAAAATCACAGCTGCAAAATCGCTTGAAACCTCAAAACAAACACACAGCAAATGCCATTGCAAGTAGAAACTGTGCAGCGCCATGCTGTGCCATGTCATCCACTACTGTGCAGTGCACTGAAGTCCCCTGCATGCAACCAAACCCAACCAATCACACTGGGGTGAGACAAATGGATGTAGAGCATGCGCCAGCAGTTCACGTGCACCATCAGCAGCAAAAGTCTCAACACCTTCACAGGCAACTGTGCTCTGGGCAGACTCGGACAAAGATACACTGCCACAGCCACCTCACAGACGGACACAGTTCACTGCACACGTCAACGCACGTGTGTAGTATGCAGCGGCATGCCGTCGCGTACAAGATTCACACCTACAGCCAAAACCATGGTACCAGTGTGTAGGAATACTAGATACGTTTGCCTGTCCTCCACTCCTGCAGACGGTGTACCTCGGAGGACCTTGTGCCATACGGCCTGCTGCGTAGACATGATAACCACGAAACGGCACAGCCTGCTTGCACAATGGCGAAGACACTCAACACCTGAAAACGAGTGCGCAGGACAGTGCTCGCGGGACACTGCTCGGGCAAGTGCCGAAAAATTCACGCACTGTGCACTGCAGCGCAGTGCACCTGCGCTGCTGCATAGGGCCAACACTGTGCAGCGCCATGCTGTGCCATGTCGTGCAGCGTTGTCATGTAATGTCATGCAACCAAACCCAACCAATCACACTGGGATGAGACAAACAGATGTAGAGCACGCAGCAGTTCACGTGCACCATCAACAGCAAAAGTCTTAACACCTTCACAGGCAACTGTGCTCTTGGCAGACTCGGACGAAGATACAATGCCACAGCCACCTCACAGACGGACACAGTTCACTGCACACGTCACTGCACGTGTGTAGTATGCAGCGGCATGCCGTCGGGTGCAAGATTCACACCTACAGCCAAAAACATGGTACCAGCGTGTAGGAATACTAGATACGTTTGCCTGTCCTCCACTCCTGCAGACGGTGTACCTCGGAGGACCTTGTGCCATACAGCCTGTTACGTGCACATGATAACTATGAAACGGCACAGCCTGCTTGCACAATGGCGAAGACACTCAACACCTGAAAACGGGTGCGCAGGACAGTGCTCGCGGGACAGTGCTCAGGCAAGTGCTAAAAAATTGACACACCGTGCACTGCAGCGCAGTGCACCTGCTGCATAGGGCCAACACTGTGCAGCGCCATGCTGTGCCATGTCATGCCGTGTTGTCATGTAATGGCATGCAACCAAACCCAACCAACCACACTGCGATGAGACAAACAGATGTACAGCACGCGCCAGCAGTTCACGGGGGGGGGGGGGGTGCATCCGTGCAATCAGGCCAGCAATAATACCCATACCATTGCCACATCCGTTCAACCAATGCACCAAAACACCCAGGCACCCACTCCCCACCAAAAATCACAGCTGTAAAATCGCTTGAAACCTGAAAACAAACACACAGCAAATGCCATTGCAAGTAGAAACTGTGCAGCGCCATGCTGTGCCATGTCATCCACTACTATGCAGTGCACTGAAGTCCCCTGCATGCAACCAAACCCAACCAATCACACTGGGGTGAGACAAATGGATGTAGAGCATGCGCCAGCAGTTCACGTGCACCATCAAAAGCAAAAGTCTCAACACCTTCGCAGGCAACTGCGCTCTTGGCAGACTCGGACAAAGATACACTGCCACAACCACCTCACAGACGGACACAGTTCACTACACACGTCAGTGCACGTGTGTAGTATGCAGCGGCATGCCGTCGCGTACAACATTCACACCTAATCGTAGCGGAGTCGGAACAAAAACTTACACACTTGAAAAACATTTCCCTGTACATCAATTCAATCTATCACGTGTCTGACTCGTTGGATTCGCATGTCACCTTTGCAACTGCCTGGATGACCTTCTCAAAGTCACATTTCACCTCTCCAACACGTTCGTATAATGTACGCCAAAGAAGAAAACCGCCAGTACTAAACCGTCTTGGATATTCTGTCGTCGCTGCTTCAGCGGACGCTCAACAGGAGGCTACACACAGCAACACAGTGCCCTGCACCCAAATGGGACAAACGTACGTCAAGCACACACCAGCATCCGTGAAACCGTCGACAACGAAAGTCCCAACATCGTCATAAGCAACTATTGCCACAACCACGGCCACGGCCGCGGCGCACATTGATGCAATACCTAAAACAGGTCACAGAGAAGGAACGCCACAGCCATCCTCAATAATCAATCCATTGACAAGCAGTGCGCTCTTCCCGAACAATTCCATCTGCTTGCACATCAATTTAACCAGTGGTGTGTGTCCCTTGATATATTCACGTTTCAACTTCTAGCTTCATGCAACAAGTTTGTTTAATTTATACCAACGTGCAAGGGCTAGTCCGCTTGTCCATACCGCGTAGCAACCTGGTTGGACCGCCTAGGCCTACCAGCCGCGGTTGACTTGCAGAAGTTGCACAATAGTTCAATTGCCCACGCATTTCGCCACTTGACACACCCACCATGCACACACAAACAAGGGTGGTCCCACTTGTTGAGCATAGACACAAGTCAACCACACAAATCGCCGTTATCAGCTCCCGTACCCACAACGTACTGTTCATCTACGTATGTACGCTAATTTTACAACATCAATAATTCGAAGCACGCACTTCAAAAATTGTCAACAACCACTTACAACTCACTTCAATTGATGCAGACAACATCCAACTCCTGCATGTAGCGCCACAACACTGCGTTGGCCTGCATGTATTTCATGGCATATTCCGCCATCCTTGCATAATTAGTGTGGTGACCGAGCGGGCACCCCAAATAAGCACTAAAACCAAAAACCAAGCGAGCCCGCGTGTCTAAATTGTTCAGAGTTCGCTTGCATCATTCCTTCATGGTGCGTTGGGTACGGGCAACGTCAAATTTGCAATGTCAAAATTGTCCACACCTTGCTTGTATTATTTCTTTGTGGTGAACAGGGTGAGGGCAATGTCGAATTTGCAACATCAAAATTGTCCACAGCTTGCTTGCATCAGTTCTTTGTGGTGTGTCACATTTGCAACGTCAAAAGTGTCCACACCTGTCGAATTTGCAACGTCAAAATTGTCCACAGCTTGCTTGCATCAGTTCTTTGTGGTGTGTCACATTTGCAACGTCAAAAGTGTCCACACCTTGCTTGTATCATTTCTTTGTGGTGCCCTGGGTAGGGGCAATGTCAAATTGGGAACGTCACAATTGTCCACAGCTTCCTTGTATCATTTCTTCGTGGTGCCTTGGGGAGGGGAAATGTCACATTTGCAACGTCAACATTGTTGGAAGCTCGCTTGGGTCGTTTGTTCGTGGTGCCTTGGGGGGGGGGGGGGGGGCACATGTTGCGCATAGACGCAAGTCAACTACACAATTCGTTATTATTAGCTCCCGTACCCACAATTGTTCACCTACATATCTACGCTAATTTTACAACATCAACAATTCAAAGCACGAACTTCAACGATCGTCATATCTCGCCATCGTTGCATAATTAATGTGGTGACCGAGCAGGCACTCCAAGTAAGCACTAAAAGCTAAAATGTACTTCATCGCATATTGTGGTGACCGAGCGGGCACTCCAAATTAGCACTAAAAGCAAAAATGTACTTCTTGGTATATGGCGCCATCCTTGCATAATTACGACGGTGACCACCTAGGGACCTAGTTCAACCACAACTACCGTCCGCGGTTGCAGTACCGAAATTTCACATATTTAGTGTGCCCGAGCGGGCACTCCAAATAAGCACTAAAAGCAAAAAGCAAGCGAGCCCGCGTATCACAATTGTTGGGAGTTCGCTTGTATCACTTCTTCATGGTGCCTTGGGCATGGGCAACAAAATATCAACCAGAATCAAATCTTCCACATTGGATTGCAACTAACCGGGGGGGGGGGGGGGGTATAGTACCCTATGTACATTAACAACGCAAAAGTTGCAGCATATTTTTGCTTGGATCAAACAAATAGCCTCGTGACGTACTCCACTATACAACCTCAACAAATCAAAGCATGCGCTTACGGACAAATTGCCATTATTTCGTCCTGTAGCCACATTTGTTCACCTACATATCTACACTAATATTACAACATCAACAATCCAAAGCATGCACCTCAACGACTGTCAACAGCCACTTACAAAACACTTCAACGGATGAACACAACATCCAACAGATGGGGATTCAAGTGCATAGTTAGCGCGTCATCTGCGTTACCTATACATCATGTACGCAACAACACCCTCAGCATGACAACCTCGGCAAAGCACAATTGTCAGCAACCAATTACAAGCTAGTGATTCCAAATGTTCAAATTGTAGTACCACCAACCGGAATCAAATGTTCGACATTGGATTGCACCCAACCGGGGGGGGGGGGGGGTTGTTCTAGTACCCTACGTAAATTAACAACACACAAGTTGCAGCATATTTGCGCTTCGATATCATGTTTAACCCTAGTGCATGCACGAAACAATACTAAACAATGCTTGCCTCGGCTCACTGTCATGTCCCGCCGACGAAAGCAAAGATACATTCAACATACAGTGCCCCGTCCCTGCCCATCATAGCTGGTCATGCGCGGATGTAACTCAATCGCGGCAGGGGGTGGGTGGGTGGGGTCAGAGCAGGCCACCCTCTCACCTTCAAACCCCCCCCCTGCGCCCACTCTGTCGCTCTTAAGCTGGACATCCCACCGCTCCCACTCCACAAAACAGCTGTGAAGTGTGGCAGAAACCCGCCCCGATTAGTGGCAGGGGGTGGGGGGGGGGGGGGGGAACAAACTGACAAATGCCTAATGAAGAGGTAATTAAGTTAAACCAGTGTTTTGAGCAAGCTCAAAACACGAGTTTAACCCTAGTGCATGCACGAAACAATACTAAACAATGCTTGCCTCGGCTCACTGGAAAGCTTTACCAGGCTGGCTTCTGACACCCGCGGCGCGACCCAGGTGGGCGTCATACATAAGCTAGGCCTTGCACCCAGCAGAGTTCAGGATACTTCTGCAATACTCGCCACCTCTCCCACGCCTCCAACTCAGCTTGGTGCACCCGCCCCCCGAAATCCATGTCCACTCGACTCATTGGATCGGCAGGATGAAGCTCTGACGGCACCCAAATTAGACGTACTATCACTCCTGTGTTATACAGCACCCACGTCAGTGCGCGCAACACACGCAACTGGGTACGCAGATGGGATGCTGCCTTCAAACCCCTCACCTGAGCAATGCCTACCATACTGTCGGCGAAGACAGTGAAAACCTTCCAACCCAACCGCACCGCCAATCTCACCGCCCACGCTATGCCCATGAGCTCCGCCACCTGCTGGTTACAGGGTCCGTCTGGGCATACCCATGTTCGCACAGACTGGTTAGCAGGCAACACACCACCCACCCTGTAGCAAGCTCCGTCTTTGGCGGCATCCACCAATTATCATAGCCCCAAACATAAAATAAACCAAAAATAATATCATAGCCCCAAACAAATCGCCTCTTGATGCCGGCCTTTCAGAGAGGCACCAACCTCCCAGCTGCCGTACCCTTCGCATGCGCGACTCCGACAGCGGCCTCCACTTCTGGCCTATGCGCGCAATTGCTGTCGCCAACCCCTCCAACACTTTAACAGGGGTGGCTGGCGCCCTTTCCGGTCCAAATCTCGACCAGGCATACGCTCCTGCGAGCACCCCTGAAAACCCGCGTCGTGGCCGCAAATGCCACTGCAGGGTACCCAGCAGCTTGTCCAACCGCCGCTTCGAGTACCCCCCCGTGGCCAGTCGCAACCACGCAACCAGGAACCGGAGGAACACAAAAGGCTGCACTTGGATGGAACGTTCTTTCAAATCAACCACCTTCCCCAAGGCCTGTAGCTTCTGGACGGGGCTCAGTGTGCTCTTAGCACTAACCAAGAATCCCGCCCGCACGATACGATCTTTCAAGTGACTCGTGGTGGTCCCAAGCAGGGGTTTGTCGCTGGATAACAAAATAAAGTCATCCAAGTAATGCACCAAAAAGACCCCATCCGGCACTGCATCTCCCACCACCCGCCCCAATATCTCCTGACACAGATAGGGCGAAAAGGCCCACCCAAACGGGAGGCGGTCCAGCGACACGAGCCCCCCCTTCTGGTGTGTAAAGAAGCGGAAAATTCGCCTTGCTTTTCTGGGTAACAGGAACGACCAGAAGGCATTAGAGAGGTCGATATGAGTACCGTACAGTTCCACCTGTACCCTTCGTGAACCGGCCGTTTGAATCTGAGATTCATAGTACCGTGAATTTCACCTATTTTTGCTATGTTTTGCTTGTAACTTGGTGCCATCCTGTGCTTTTGTCGTCCTACCTTCGCCCAAAGTGAGATCCAACAAATGTGTGCAAATCAGAGGTTTGAAGTAGCCACATGGTTCAACACCTTTGGGGAGATTCGCGTGGATGTGAAATTCACGCACCCAAATTCACGCATAAATTCACGGGTTTTGGCACCTCTCGTTTTGGGCGCGGTTTGGGCATGGTGGATGCTTTTGGGGCGGGAACTTCATTGGATGATGCGTAATGAAGCTAGGGGAAGAATTTTACCCCCTCAAATCCCTCAGAAGGATCCAATAATATGGCATTTCCCCCCGAAAACCTCAAAATTTGGGTAAATTCACGTGAAATTCACGCATTTATTCAAGCGGCCACTTATCCCCTGTTCACGAAGGGTACACCCCAGCCGGCTGCTCCGCCATCCACCTACCTATTCCCTCCCAAGACGCTAGCGAAAACTTTGGTGGCTTGAGATGCAATCCCCTGTGAATACCCACGCAACTTAAAATCAAGGAGCACTTAATATCATTTTTGGGTATTACAAAAGGAAAACAGGTAGGCGGTAGAGAGGGTGATTCATCATGTAAAACACCAGTCCTTCGAATGGCGTCCGTCATTCCACTCACCGTTGCCCGCACCCTCCCATTTCCCCTGTCAGCCTCCCGCAGATCAAAAGTTCTCATGAATTCCAAAAACTCCGGGGGCACCGCTGCATCCCATTCCGCTTCGGACATCGCATAGCACCCCACATTACCTATACCAGCCTCCAAAATCTCCGGGGTGACCTTCGCTTCCCTAGGCTTGGGAGAGGTGGAGAGGTGATTAACAGAATCCCAAACCCCTGGCGAGAGGTAATGTACCGCCATCAGGCAAATCCCCAGTGGCTCATCCAACCGAAAGTCCTCACAAACAGAAATAATGCGATTCAACAGTATCCACAGACGACGCACCAGAACCCCTACTGCACACTGTAGCCTACACTTGAGCCACCAGAAGTGTTGGGTCAGCACAGCCATGATGGTCAGGAGAATTCCACCTTTAAGATGCAGGCTAGCCTCCGTGCCCACCCAACCCCCCAGAATCCCAGGCACTCTCAAGGGGGAGCCCAGGGGCTGGTCACCGTTGCTGGCGAGCCCCCCCCCTGGTGCTGCCGGCTCCACTGGGTAGAGTCCTGGATCGCTTCCGTCCCGGTCCGGACTCTCCATCGCTGTGCCGCGGTCGTCGCGTAGCTCCCGCCACCCTTGTGGTAACCGGGCGTCTCGTTGAAGGCGTCGCCACCTCCACCGCCGCGCCACCCTTCCGGCCTGCTGGTACTGAAAGGGCTCTGCCACCCACCGTACGCTTGACTCCTCGGTGCCCTCGGGTAGGCTCAGCGGCTGACCGCCATGGCCCCGACTTCGTTGGCGCCTTTGGTCGTCCCGGCGGCGGCGCCGTGAATCTGAACTTTGCCCTCTCTCCTCCATTGCCGGGCACTTGCTGCCCAGCACTCGCTGCATCGCTGGCATCCGATCCCCCGCTGGGGAGTGGACCGGCAAGACCCGCAAGTCCCCGCTCAGCGACACCCGGCCTCCCCATCGTCGGTCCTGCTCTTGAACTCCTTCTTGCCTCTGGCGCTGGAACAGCCTCTGCAGTCCTCCGGACACCCGAACGCACACTCGGCCCATCATCGGCCGATACTCCTGATCCCGTGTCCTCCGATGAACTGCCCAAGTCTGCCGCATCAGATCTCGGTTCCCCTGCAAATCTCTTACCCCTGAACATACTGGGCGTGCTCGGCGTCGCTCGCTCCGGCCCCACACCGGCCGGTTTTTGTCCTGATGCCGCTCATCGAACATGATGTCTCCCCATACTTGCTGCGGATCCGCGAAAGCTGCCGCTGATACGGAACCCCAAACCTGTGGTAGACAAAGCGGGGCCACAACCTCTTCATCTCGGTACCCAAGCGCATACGCCATTGCCGTCGCCGTTGCTGCCCATCTGCCCCACCATTTAAAATGAGGCAGGGCCGGTCCTCTCTTCCAGCACGCTGCAGCTCCTCCACGTCGGAAACAGTGCCACCGATGTCGGGACCATGCCGTCCCACGCACCAAGTCCGCCATTGTTTTCTCGAGCTGAGGAGCCCCTGCAGGAAAGAGCAAGTCGTCCCTGGCGCACCCTCGTCCCTCAGCCCAGTCGTGAAGCCACTCAACAAAAGGCCTGACCCAAGGAGGCACCGGCCTCCTCTGCCACCCTTCATGTCCTGTCTTACTATTCCAAAAAACCAAATAACTGCTGTCACGTACATCCCCAACACGTACGCTAGCAGCCTCCGCCACTCTAAGAAAGCAAACATATGACACCAGGGCCATTGCCACGACCGCCCTTTCGCCATCCGAAGTCGTTCTATCCACCAAATGACGCAGCAGTACAGGACTTGCATATTCTTGGACTCCCGCTTGGGCCCCCGCTTTATGTAACTGCTAAGATCTGTTCACATGGACGCGTACGTGTTGAAATCTCAACACGTACGCGTTGGTTTTTTCTTTGTTGGAAATTTGTCATTTTTCATGCAAAATTCATGTGTGGGGTATCACCTTACCCAACCCAACCCCTCTTTGCACTTCCCCTACACCACTGGGTGCCACTGCAAACATTGCCGACCGTAGGTCGCCTTCTCCCTCTGCAGAGTGTCCCGAAAACCATACTGAATTTCCCAAAACCTTGCTTTCAGATTGTCCTCTGACGCGTGCGTGTTGGAAGTGCAACGCGTACGCGTTGGGTGCGTGGCGCGTACGTGCTGGTGTTTCGACGCGTACGCGTTGGTAACTTAACACGTACGCGTCGAAACAGCAACGCGTACGTGTTAGATTACGGACGCGTACGCGTTGATCTGCTGGTGCGTACGCAGTTCGTACGCACCGCCTACGTGTTATGTGCTATGGCAACTGGTTGGTCTAGAGGTATGAGCATGTTCCCTACGTTTCGGAACCCTGGGTTCGAACCCCTGCACACGCACTGTGTCTGCACCTTAGGATGAGGACACACAAGAGCAGGAGAGGGCGTGAGGCGACCCCAACCGCATGACCAGGGGCCCACAAAGGAGGTGGATTCCGGCTGAAGCCGCGACGAGGAGATGCTTGCCAAAGACCTACCTAGTGGGGCAACCAACAAACACAGGCGCTGAAGACAGGCATTGAAATGAGACCACCAGCTGCCCTTGGTTTTTTTAGCTCCCTCCCTTGCAAAGCACATCACTGCACCAGAACACCATGTTGAATGCAATGTGCATTGAAGACGTAGTATACTTGCCCAAAGCAATTCAATGGAATCCCAAATCAAATATGTTACACAAGAGCTGAAACACCATACAGACTCCTAAGGCGCGTTGGCCTTCCAATACGTTTTGTGTTCCTTCACGTGTGCTTGCTGTGTCCATGCACGCACCCATACATCCCACCCCCTCTTTAACAAACCCCAATCCAGATTATCATTTTTTACAACTTCCCTCCACCCTTTCACGAAAACTTGCCTCACCAGTCTACCTCTCCGTCCCCGTACCCCCCCTTTTACTTTCCTTGCCCCCCCCTTGAAGCTCCTAAACCGAATCTCTGTTTTCAGAGTCTTGTGCCTTTCTTCTGCCTTGAAGGCAGCAAAGGCGCCAAGGGCATGCCACTGCTTAGCAAACCCAAGCATGTGGTCAACCCAAAGGTGCACCCACAGGGTTTGCCCCAGTTGGCACCTTTTGTGATGCACTGCCATTTGGGGTAGCACATTTTTTAGGGCTTCAATCTCTTGGGCTCCTAACAGCCCCTCCTTTTTGGCAATGGTTGCACTTTTGTGGAAACAGTCCCACCACGAATCAAAATTTTGCGCCCAAGTGTGACCCCCTTCCACGACATGTTGCAAGAGACCTTCATTGTTCAGCCCTACAATGAGGGGACCCCAGGCCTTTGTCGAAACAAATAGAATTGCTGCGCTCTGTTCACAACGGAGTGACGGTTTGTCACCCGCCTGCCCTGCGATGTCTTGCGGTGCAACACTGTGTGAGGCAACCCTGCAAGGATTTACATCGGTCTGCACCCATGTAATAGCGCGTCTCTTCGTGAAGCGATGGTGCTGTACAAGAGCCCTCCAGCATCCATCAAGGCCACTGTGGGTTACACGTGTGACCCCATGCAATGCATAGTCAGGAGGCCTGTACTTGGGCACAATGCTACGTAGCACCTGCCCGTACCAGGTCCAGTGTGACAGAATGGGTGAAAGTCCCTTTCCAAAGTCGCGATCGCAATGTGCCCTGCATTTGCCGCATACCCAGCACACTGGGTCCTCACTGGTGCAGTTCCATCTTTTGATGCCTGCCATTGCCTGTTGTGCAACGACATCTGCAACCAGGAAAATATGGGGTTTTTCCATGTAACCCCCTTGTACCTCATACCTTGTGTTTAGGGCCTCTTGCACCTGCTCATCCATTTTGCTAACCCTTGTGAGCGATCGTAGCACAGCACGTTTTTCAGAGCCGTGCAAAATGCACCAGCTACCAAGCGGGTTGCCCGATCCAAGCACTCCAAGCATAAAATGCTCGAAGTGCCGCTTGTGTAGTTGTGTGCCATCCACACATAGCCGTACCCATAGGTCCGGGTATAAATTTCCCTTATGGGCGGCCATCATGAGTCCCAGCTTCTCCCTCAAATTTGTACCGGCCCCCAGCAATGCGTGGTCCCCGTCCATTGCATTGTAGTCCACTACTGGTGGTGCACTAAGATCCTCCTTCACACGTCTGATTTCATCAAGGGGGCATTTGATCCTGGACGTGGGGATGGAGTACTGGAGGGCCCGCCAGCTTTTGCCCTCTTTGCGGCAATCCCACAGGAGGGCCTCGGCATGCCACATGTGATTTTTGGGCATGGGCCCTTCCGTCGTTTTCAAAATGAGGGTGCCCACGTTTTCGCCAGCTTGCACTTGCCAGGTTGGGCCAAGAATGTCTGTGACTGCCGTTTGCAGTTCGGCCATCCGTTCCCATCTCTTAGTCCTTCCCAGCTGTTGGTACTCCTTGAACGGGGGCATGTTCCTTGAGGGGGGGGAAAAAAAACCTAGGGAAAGACAACAGGGGGGGGGGGGGTGCATGGACACAACAAGCTTCACATGTACAAGCAACATGCAACACGTACGTCTGCGCGTACGAGCCGCGTGCGCGTTCCATTCTTAATGCGTACGTTCCACAACACCGAATCGTACGTGTCATGAACCCAACGCGTACGCGCCAGAAAAGCGAATCGTACGCGTCATGACCCCAGCGCGTACGCGCCAACACAGCAACGCGTACGATGCAACACCGTAACGCGTACGCACCACGTACGCCAGCGCGTACGCGCCCCTGCCACAACGCGCACGTGTTGACGCACACTTCACCCATCAATCATTGTACCTGCGGCTCACTGGTGGCTAAGTGGAAATGTGAAGTTGGGGCTCATTTGGGGCTCAGTTGTGCATTGCGATGTCTTTGTGCTTGTTTGTTGTGCGTTTTGCATGCTAGGTAATGTGCATTTAATGTTTTTAGAAGTTTTAGATACTCACTTGGTCAAGGTTCAAGGGGGGGGGTACTTTTTTTGGCGACGGCTCAGTTGACTGAGCGCCCGACTGAGCCGTCACTGAGCCGTCACTGAGCCGGCTCACTGAGCGCTCAGTGAGCGCTCAGTGAGCGCTCACTGAGCGCGCCAAATGGCTCAGTGAGCGCTCAGTGAGCGCTCAGTGAGAGCTAATTGGGGGCTCACTCAGAGGGTTCCCCCCCCTTTCCGCCTCTCCTCCGCCCCCCTATCCGCCTACCCATCCATTCCTTCTCGCTCCCATAGGTCCTCTCTTTCACACCATGTCTATTGTTGTCCCAGGCCTGGAACCGGCAGCTTCAAAGGCTCTCGCGTCTTTCCTTAGTCGCCCCCGGGTACCTACCGCTTTCACAGAGGCAGCGTACCCGGGGGTGCCTTCGACGGACCTAGAGCCCTTGAAGCTGTGGGCCCAGCAGCTCCCTGCCCCTTCCCCAGAAGTGGTCCACATCAACGTGACCGATGTGACCCTTCTTGGAAAGAGCTGGATGCACCGGTGCAACCAAATGTTGCGCCAGGTGCATCCAGCTCTTCGTGCCGTACGCTTCCGCTTTCCTGTGGCTGCTGTCCAAGATTTGGTGCAGCAGTCCTCAGGAAAGCTGATCGGTACCCCCCACGAGTTCGGGACACGGGTTCATGACACCAAAGATCTCCAACACGGTTGGACTTCAGATCTTGGTGTGAGCCACGTCGCTCCCAAGAAGGGACTCCTTGAGCCCCTGCCTTTCGGGGTCGGGGTGGTGTCAGGGGAATGGTGGGAAAGCCTTTCGGCTTGTCCCATCATTCCTGAGTGGTGCCATGTGGTGCCCGACTACACCACCCCAGCCTTGTACAGGACCAAGGAGCCCGTGTTCCTCCGCGGTGCCGCCTCCCCTCCCCCCTACATTTCCCTGGCTGCCCCGGTGTTCTCACATGAACTCCCGGCTCATGACCTTGAGTCGGATGAGTCCTTGTGCGACTTGGGGCTCCGGGTGGTTAGGGGGGCGGTAGAGGCCAAGGAGTGCGAGAACTGGTACCACATTCTCGTCGACTCCTGCGGCACCCAGCCGGATGCAATTTGGGATCTGCTGTCCAATGCACACTCTCGCGAGGAGTGCTTGGCTGATCCCAAACTGCCACGGCGCTGGGGTACTCGGCCCGGCAAGCTTATCTCTGTGTTGGGAAGGGACCCCTTGCAACGGGCTAGTCAGCAGTGCAGTGCTCGCTGGCCCGAGATGAGGGGTCTCTTCCCAACGCAGTGGTCGGCAATTGCCGCCGGGGAAGATGCTAGGGAGCAGACCTGGCACACTGACATTGATAAGTTGCCAGGGACGCTCCCTATCATGGGTGAGCTGCCCGACCATCTCTCAATGATGCTTGTCCTCTCGGACAAGTATCATTTAGAGGTGCACCTGGGCAGCCACCTGGGTGACCATGACGCTCTGCGGATCTGCAGCGGCAAGGTCTTACTCCCTTCTCCCCCTGCCCTGCAGGATTCACACCGGGGTGTTGGGCGGAATATTGGTAGGGGGCGCGACAGGGTGGTGGTGGGGTGCACCAGGGTGTTTGGAAAGGTGGGTCTGGGGCTGTGGGCCTGTGGGGCTGTGGGCTGGCAGGGGGTTCTCTGTGTGCCCCACGAGCGGGCTTAACATGTGCACAGGGTGCCCCACGAGTGGGTTTAACATGTGCACAGGGTGCCCCACGAGTGGGTTTAACATGTGCAGAGGCTGGCCAGCGCGTGGGCCTACTGCACAGGCCGTGCCAGTCTGCTGCTGGCCTTTACGGGGCCTGTATGGGGGCCTGTACGGGCCCTGTGTGTGGCCTGCATGGGGCTGTGCTCAGGCGGCTCCAGCACCCTGCCGCCAGTTGCAGTTGCCAGTCTGGAGGTGCAACTGAGACCTGACTGAGCCGTCTGGTGCGCTCAGTGAGCGCTCACTGAGCCATTTGGCGCGCTCACTGAGCGCTCACTGAGCGCTCACTGCGCCATTTGGCGCGCTCACTGAGCGCTCAGTGAGCGCTCAGTGAGCGCTCAGTGAGCGCGCCAAATGGCTCAGTGAGCGCTCAGTGAGCCCAATTAGCTCTCACTGACGGCTCAGTGAGCTCTCAGTGGGGGAGGCGCGAACGTTACCTGGCACCTTCGGTGGGCGGCGCGAACGTTACCGGGCGCGAACGTTGACTCTGTGCTTTGCTGCTGTTTCCATCTTTTTTTTTGGACCCCCCCCCCCCCCCTACGTTTGCAGGCTCAATTCCCCCTGCACGAGCCTTTGGTTGATGCAAACGGCAGCAAAACACAGAGTCAACTTTTGCGCCCGGTAACGTTCGCGCCGCCCACCGAAGGCAGCTCCTCACGACCACCGCTGGCAACGCGACGGCAACTGCAACTGGTGTCAGCGATGAAGGATGGGGCATCGGGAGCGGAGCCTGCGATGGCAGCGGCGGTTGACAAGGCTCGGGGGCCGGTGGGCCCATCACTCGCCGACCTGGCCATCGGGTCCCCGGTCCCTTTTCCCGTGGTGCAGCCACCCCGGGCCAGTGATGTACGCGCGGGCTTCTTGGGGCTGTACATTGCCCCGGTCAACAAGCAGCCCGCACCGGCGTACCTCCTCAACAGGACGGTGAACGTGAAGGGGGTACCGCGGCACTCCACCGAGAGGTGGTATTGGAGCGTCACCCTCAACGCGGTCACCGCCGCGCAGCAAACGACGGTCACCCAGATGCACCTGCCGTGCAGGGTGACCCTGTCTGAGGATTGTGGGCTTGTGGCAGGGGAGGGGGGATTTTTTGTAGCCCGTTTTGCCTACCGGCTGGGGTCCAAACACTGGTGCTTGGACCTAGCCGTGGGGTCGGAGGAGGGGGGGTTGATGGCGCGCGCTGGCTCAATTGCTTTTAAGCAGGTGCTGTCATGGGACGTGCAGGGGGAGGGGTTTTTCTCGGAGGCTTGGCACGCCATGCGTGGCCACGTCTCCACCTTCCGTGCCAGCGCTCTGGGGGGGGACGTCATTGACCCAGAGGTGGTCAGTGATGGGGAGGTGACGGATGGGGGGAAGAGTGATGGCGGCCGCAGTGATCGGAGTGCCCGCAGTGGGACCGCAAAAGGAAAAAAACGGGCCGCCAAGGACATCAACCCCCCCGCCCCCCCCAAAAAGCTGGCGGGCAAGGGAAATGCAGCCGCACCTCAGAAGGCGGCCCTGGGGAGCCCCCTTCGTGAGCCTGGGTCACCGGGCACTGTGCCCATGATCGTGTACCGGGAGGCATGCCGTGACCGTGACCAGTTTCGCCAGGAGCGGGATGCTGCCCGTCTGGCAGCGGAAGCAGCCACCCGTCTCAAGGAGGATTGTTGTTGAGCACTTCATGACATTTCTTTTGGGGGGGCTGGGGCCACAGATTGCAGCGTGCTGTGCACTTGCTGCACCACTTTCTGCCCTGCTGTGTGCCTTTGTTTCACAGGTAAACGTGCCGTGATTGTGGCCGTGTACCGATTGCAACTGTATGTTATTCCAAAAATATTGACGGAGCTGAAAATTTTCCAAGGCGGCCAGGGGCCACCACTTTCAGCTCTGATGTGCTGCTTCTTTTCACACAGGCCAGTGGCCACAACTTTCAGCCCTGGTATGGGCACGAACAAGTGAGGGCTGTGCTGCCTTTTTTCACACAGGCCAGTGGCCACAACTTTCAGCCCTGTTGTGGGCCTGTGTTCAAGACCAGGGCCGACTCTGGCCCCTGTGGTATGTTAATTGCGACCCTTTTTTTTTTCTTTCAATTTTGCATGCAGGCCAGAGGCCACGTCTTTCAGCCCTGTTACGGGCACGAACCAGAGCAGGGGTGTGCTGCCTTTGTTCACACAGGCCACACAGACCGCAAACAGTATTTGAAAACAGTATTGGCCTCTTGTGTGGTGCCTGTGTACTGCCTGTCTTTTGGTGTGCAGTGACTGAGAGGTAACTGAGAGCTCAGTGAGAGCTAACTGAGCGCTCACTGAGCTCACTGAGCGCTCACTGAGCCATTTGGCGCGCTCAGTGAGCGCTCACTGAGCGCGCCAAATGGCTCAGTGAGCGCTCAGTGAGCGCTCAGTGAGCGCGCCAAACGGCTCAGTGGGCTCTCAGTCGGGTGGATGGAATTGTTGGCCGCCACAAACAGGTGGTTGTGGGCAGGGGGTGCAAGGGGGATGTGCCACCTACCACCAGGGACTGAAAACAGGTGTGTGCCAGGGCTGGGGGGGGGGGGGGGGCTGCAGCGCATATTACGGCAGCAACCGGGCGGAGGGGGGCGTCAAAGGGGGCAATGCGAGACGCTGCGGGGGGTGGGGGGGGGGGGGGGGGGAGGATGGGACAAACTCCCTGGCGGCATCCTCGGGGGGGGGTACGACGGGACAAACACGCTGGCGGCATCCCCGGGGGGGAGAGGGGGGCAAACACCATGGCGGCATCCCCCCGGGGGGGGGGGGGGGTGGGACAAACACCCTGGTGCAACCCCACTACCCCAACCCGACGAAGAGTGTGAATCCTGCAGGGGCAAGGGGGGGGAAGGCTAGGGACAACAATCAAGGGGAAACAGGTGGGGGGGATAGCAAAGAGATGTGAAAAGAGGTAAGTGTGACGCAAGCACGGGGACTGCATGTGGCAATACACCTCTACCACAGGTCCTACACAAAATGCCACCCAAGCGGCCCTTTTCCTTGTTGGGAACACAGCGCCAGCGCGCAACCCGGATTGAGCATCTGGAGGCCGCGGTGGCGGCCTCCCTATGTGAGGAATATCGGGCCGAGCTGCAACCCGATGGTAGCATACTGCTAGTCCCTGAGGACTATAGCCGGCCCACGGACACCACCCCCGACATCAAGTCGGAGGCCTTGCGCGTGCTGTGGCGGATGCGTAGTTCACAGATGTCGCGCCGCGACATGGCCTACCTGCTGCCCGACCTGGACAGCACCGTTAGCTGGGCCGACGTGGCCCCGTGGCTGAAGCACCTCAGCCAACCTGCTAGCCGGCGGGTTTGTATCCTTGAGGGGGAGTATGAGATGCAAGGGGCGTACTGCAATATTGCTGAGCGGCTAGCCCTGCTCTATGAAGCGCGTGCCGTACGCACACCGGAAGCCTTGCAACCGGGCGCGCAGCGCAACACCTGGGTGACCATCGGCGTTGACGGCACCAACCGGTGGAATCGGGCCTACGTGCACTGTGCAGTGGCTGCACCGGGTTGTGGGCCCACACAGCTTGCTAGCTGGTGGCTGTTTGAGGGTAGCGAGATGTGGGCCACGGTGTACGGCATGCAATCGGAGTGTGACTTCGATACGCAGCTCCGCGCTGCTACGGCCCTGCAACTGCCGCATGCGGATGGGGTGGCACGCAGCCCCCTATTCTTCGTCCGGGCCGATGGCAAGGCCCACATCATGCTGGCCGGCGGGGACGGCTTCACCAAGAAGAGCCCCGGGGCCATGGTGTGCCACTGCTGCGGGGCAAACAGTGAAACGGTTTTGCGCAAGTTCGGGGGACAAGAGGTTGCCCTGGAAGGAATCAAGGGACATGTACGGCTGACCGGGGTGTTTCGTGACATCCCGGCGGACCGCCGCATTCCTGACTTCGGTGCGCATGGAGTCATGCGTGTTGCCATTGCGGGGGTCAATGGAATTGTGCGGGGGCTGGTGACCCATGGCGGGGTATCGAGGAAGAGTGCGGCCACCATGGTGCAGGGGGTTATAAACGGGGCACGGAAAGTGGCCCGCACGGTGCGGCCTGGAAAGTGGGGGGCGGACAAGGCAAATGCCAAAGGACAGGTGCGCATGGAGTTGGGGGCTGCTGCGCACTTTGTCAAGGCCCGGCTGTGGGGCCCACTGTTGCAGCTGGTTGCACCGGTGATGGGGAACCATCAAGTGGGGGGCAGGCCATGGGTTGATGTGTGCACGGAGTGGTGGGAGGCGTTTGCGGCCATGGCCGAGGTGGCCTGGAAGGCCGACTTTCTGAGTGGTGCAGAGCAACGTGCCTTGCTGCAACGGCAACGGACCATGGGGGCAAGGCACCTTGACCTGGGATGGGGGAAGACGTTGTGGACGCACATGTGGGTTGACCACATGTATGCGTATGTTGCACGGTGGGGGACCATTGCAAGGTTTAGTTGCTTTGCATTGGAGGGCAGCCACGTGCGACTGAAACGGTTGCTTAGGAATAGTGGGGGGGTTAGCTTGCTGAACGATAGGTCCGGCTTGCAGTGTGTGGTGGATAACCACACGCTAGATGACCACCTCCGCAAGGAAGGTTGGGAGGTGGAGAGTAGGGCCGTGACCAAGCAAAGGGGGTTCCAACGACGGTGCATGACTTGGTCACGTGCCCGGCGGGAGAGGAAGGGGAGGGAGAACATGGTGAGGAGGATTGTGGAACGTGCATTGCGACAAAGGACCAAGTAAGTGCTTATGATGGATGATTTGTGCCCGTGCATGTTAAGTGAGCCCTGAGTGAGCCCCCAATTAGCTCTCACTGAGCGCTCACTGAGCGCTCACTGAGCCATTTGGCGCGCTCACTGAGCGCTCAGTGAGCCCTCACTGAGCGCTCAGTGAGCCGGCTCAGTCACGGCTCAGTGACGGCTCAGTCGGGATGCTCAGTCAACTGAGCCGTCGAAAAAAAGAAACCCCCCCGGTGAAATCCTCTTGGCCTAGGGATTGGGATCCCTTTGGGGACATTCCAAAACCCCAACCCACCCCCGAAAGCCACAACTTTTCACATTAAACCCCTTGAAAAACACCACTTAGCCCCAAATGAGCCGTTTTAGCCCCAAATGAGCCCCAACTTCACATTTCCAAGTGAGCCGCAGGTACAATTAATGCACAATGCATGCACATGCTACCCGGCACACAGCCGGAACCCAAGACTGCGCAGCAGCACGAGGTCCTCCCAGGACACCTTGCCAAGACCGACCTGGGTAAAAAACACCAGTGCGTAGCGCTCACCACGCCACGGGGCTGGCATGTGCAAAGCACCACTGCAAAAAACAACCCCATTCCGGGCATCCAATGCCACCCCATCCTCATCCACTCTGTCTTGGCCCTCTGGCCCTGCAACACATGCCATTGTGTAGGGACGGGTTCCCTTTGTGGGGAACACGAGCCCCGCCTCTTCCACACAAAACTCCCCACCTGAAAAATCACCAACAGTCACAATGGCACTCAAGGGCAAGTGGTCCTGGTGCTTGTGCCCTGGCATAGTGCTTGAAGGGGAAATACCATGGTTCACTTGGACGGCAGTCCAAGTGAACCACGATGGCAACCGTGCGCGCCCGTAGGCGTTGATGGCCCGGCACACCTTCGGGAAGTTGCGTGTTGCAACCGCCACCCGGACATTGCCACGCTGCACCACCCCAAACATCGCGGAACGCAATCGTACTCCCCACCTGTCCTTGGACTGCCACACCCCCCCATCCAACCCCTCCAACAAAAAACATATGTGAGAGGAGGGGAGAGCAGCAGCCCCTGGGAGTCAACTCCCACCACCCTTGCCACCGCCGGGCTGCTCCGCCGGCTTGCCGGACTGTAGACTCCGGACATTGTACTTGTCCGTCAATGCCATGAGGGCTGTGAGAGTCTTCTGTCCCTGTGATGTCTCCCTGCCTCTTGCATCCTGCAGTGAATCCCTCAGGTCCCCAATGGATGTGGTGGCTTGGACAAGGCCATCCCTGATTTCCATTGCTGCCAGCTGCAAAAAATTCTTCTGATCTTCCACATCTTTCCCCCCCTCCCCAGGGCCAGGGCTGGATGGGCCTTTCTTGCTTGCCCTCACAGAGGCATCCTGCAGCTTCACTCTTAACTCCCTAATCTCACTGTCTTTTTCTCTTCGCTCATCCTCCCACTTTACACGCTCTTCCCTCAGCATGTCCTCTGCAGCTTTGTGTGCCGTCGCACTCTCCTTGCGCACCTTCTCAAGTTCCACAATTCGCGCCTTTAGCTGCGCCTGTGTGTCTTTGAGGTGCTCACGCAGTGGTCCTGAGGGGGAGATGGGGGGCGGTTGGGGGACTACGGGCCCCCCCCTGGCACCAAGCTTTGGTTTCTTGGCGCGGGACATACGAGAACCGTGCCGCGATTGGTCGGTGTCGTAGCCCTCCTCATCCCCCCCTGTCCCCGTGTCCCTCTTCCCCCCAACTTTCCCCGCAAGGAGAAGCTTCCACCTCTCCATTGCACCCTCCACCTCTGCAACAACAGCAGCGTCGGTGATTGGGAGGTAACCCGCCACCCCTGACCACTGAGCACGCTTGGCCTGCTTGAGCTGCCCTCCATGCACACGCCATGTCTGCACGTAACTGTGGCTGTCACCTTTGATCTGGTACAAAGTCCCCCCAATAAAAACTGCTGCAGGGTCCCTGCCAACGGCATGGCCCTTCATCCACATGGGAAAGCGGACCATCATGGGCTCAAGCCATGAGACCGCACCACTGTCTTCCTTTACCTTTGCCTGCAACGTAACCTGATCAAAAAAACTATATTTGGCAACATCCCCAACATGGACGTTGTCCACCACATCCTCCTTACTCACCTGCACCAACTGCCCTGCAATTGTCCCTATCGACTCAGGGTCCGGGGCAACCAAGGGAGCGCGTGGGGGGCTCTGAAGAAGCGCCTTCGGCTGCAGCGCCTTCCGGCCCGAATCCGGAGGCGTCGGGTGCACTTGTGCTTCAGAGGGCCAAGGGCGCCGCTCCTTGTACTTGAAGGGGGTGACGTTCAACTGCAAGAGGAAAGCGTAGAGACACGTTAATTATGAAACAACACGTGTGGGCAGCGCACGCAACACGTACGAGTTGGTGCATTAGCGCGTACGATCTACTGGGGCAACACGTACGTGCTGGTACGTCAATGCGTACGAGGCGCTCGGGCAACGCGTACGTGTTGCTACCCCAACACGTACGATCTGTGTGGCCTACGCGTACGTGTTGGTAGGTCAACACGTACGCACCAAAAACGTAACGCGTACGAGGCACTTGCGCAACACGCACGCGGTGCGTACGTGCCACATGCGCAAGAAATGCATACCTCCCCATAATTATCACAATGGTCCATGCACCCACATGAGTACGCCATTCCGCCCGTCGCCGTCGGCCGCTGCACCACCCAGTTCTGCTCCACCGCCTCCGCAACACTAGCGGGCGCCACATGCAGGGCATGCCCCATGGCTGCCCACTCCATCCATTCCGGCCCATCCTCGTCCCGCCTCAACACGTAACCACACGTGGCAAACGTGAACACCAACGAACCTTTCTCAACCGTAAACCGTGTCCCGCCGTCAAAACTTGCCTTTGGGAGGTACCAACGATGAAACCGGGCCAAGGGACATGGTGGCTCCTCGGGGCCGGGTGGGCACTTAAAAAAGAAAGTTGCACCATGCACACCGGCCATGGCCCAAAATCACAACGTCACCACAATAGGGGATAGCTTGCCGTCGCCGAACAAGCAACGGAGCCGAAAAATGGGTAAAAGATTCCCAAGGGATAGGAACACCTTTGGCATCTTTCAGAAATTGAACCATAGGAGGAAGGGCATACAATTGGCGAGCAAGATGCACCTTTGACATGGTGGCAGCATGCTCCAAAGGGACAAACGGGATGAACAAAGTGTAGCGCCCCTTTTCCCCACCACCTGCCCCGCGATGAAAGGTGCAACCTTTTAAAAGAAGGATGTCACCCAATTCCATGGAACACACATCCCAACGATTGGACTCATGGGGGGTGCCCACGGTCGCAAGCGGTCGCAGGCGGTCGCAGGCGGTCGCAAGCGCTTGAGATGCCCTTTTTTGGCCCCCTTTTAAGGGCTCCACGCAGTTGTACTACGGCTTGTGACCCGTCTACACACATATTTTCCCGTGCTCTTTGCCATGAACGTAGTTTTCACCACATTTTTATTTTAACCGAAAAAACGGTTTTGTACCCGAAAGTAACAATGGCATAGTTAGATGACGTCATGACTGTGAAAAAAAGTGACGATGGGGTCTAAAGGACCAAATTTTGCTGCCGTGGCAAATCGGTTCCTATTCTCATTATTGATGTCCGTTCTCGTGCACGTGAGGCCCAAAAAGTATTTTGTGACCTTCATGCAAAAGCTTGGCGCAAAACTGGGTATCCTCCATTGGCTTCACAATTTGATGTGCCACCGGTGGTTGCTTGTTGCGTTCTTTTGATAGCCATCTAGCACCCGAGGAAGAGGGATACAATGACCAATAGGCCGTCTCAAGGTCGCCGGCGTTGCAAGGCATCTTGAATGTTTGAAAAGATAGGAATGAGCGCACGCGCAATGCCCTACAAAAGGCGGCCAAACAAAAGGGGCAAGCGACAGATCCAATGGAAGCTAACAAGGTGCGTGTTCATCGTGCCAAGTGGCAAAAGGCCAAGGCTCCCTGCATTCAGCCACTTGAGTTGACAATGAGGCAGGCAACAAGCCATTGGCAATGCTACTATTTAGTGCAAGAGACAATTGTGATATGTCTTTCCTTCATTGGGTTAATGCATGGCACACTTGGAGGGACGGAGGGAGGGAGGCCGGGCGGGTTGGAGGGATTGGGGGAGTGAGTGTATGGGTTATGCCATTTGTAGACGTGTACGAAAATTTTCTTAAGCGGTCGCAGGCAGTCGCAGGCGGTCGCAGGCGGTCGCAGGCGGTGGGCACCCCCATGTTGCCCAACCTTATGTGAACCCACTCCGACTTGCAAAGCACACTCGGGAGGAACATTGTCCAAGGGAATAAAGACTTGGATGCAATCCTTCATCCAAGGTGGACCCATAAGGTTGTGATCCGAATGGACCAACTGATACCCATCCCATGGGGCACATGGGGTACAATGTAGCAATTTCAGATCCACGGGTTTCAATGCACTCCACTCAACACCCTCAATGCGCGTCACCGCACCCAACACTTGCGTGCGCAACTCCTCGGGCAACCATTTCGACGACCGTTTTGTTTGCTTCCGAATCACGTTGGCACTTGCATAAGTGTCATCTTCCAACGTAATCACCTCCCAATCACGGGGGGCAATGTCAACGTTTAAAATGGCTTCGCCAATAACAGCATCAAACGAATGCCGTTCAATGAAATAACCGGCATGTGCAAACCCATGCACATTTTCGACGGGTGCGTCCGGAAGCAATTGGTTTGAGGGCAAGGGCATATCACAGAAAAATGGTGTGGGTGCACCGTAACCCAATGCAAAAAACTCTGCTGCGGTTGCATACACATACGGCGTTGAGCAATCGGGGTGGTAATTTACCGAAAGGGGTGGGGGCACGCATTGAATGGGGCCATGCTCATTCCAATCATCCGATGCACAACCCATGTACCGGACAAAGGAGTCCGTGCGACAAATGCTATCCACGTCACTGGCAACGGGATTGGGGAAAAGGGTACCATCATTGAGCACCGCATATTTGTGGGTAAGGGTCTTGGCAACTCTCTTACGCAAGGACGCATTCATAGTTGTGAAAAGTGCGTCACGCTCACCAACACTCAAACTAATGGAAACCATGAGCAAACGCTCACCCACAAACTCATACAAAGCGGCAGGGAGAAGGGTGTGGGGCATTGCATCGGCATTGGGCCATGCAAGAACGGAACGACTATCAACAACAGCAATAACACCTAGTGCTTGCGCATTCACATCCAAAAGCAAAAGATCTTGCCATGAACTTGGCAATTCCGGGAGACCCTTAATGTCTTCCTCACCCAACGCTAAACGAACAACAACAACACCATGAACACCGTGAGCAAGATCTCCTGCCTCACGAGTGTCCGTGAACCAACGCTCCACCGATTCATCCTCCTCCAACAACCCAACCTCCAAGGCCCGCCTCACAATCTCGGCGGGCCTATTGCCGTCGGCCACCACCTCATCCTCCTCCTCCACCTCCTCCTCCAAATCCACGTCTCCCTCCACCACGTCTTGACCCACACTTGTCCTTGGCGCCCTCCTTGCCACGGCCCCGGCGTCGGTGGGAGGCACGGAGACCTTCCTCGCCACCTTCTTCTTCGCCGGTTTTTTCTTGCCGGGCATGTCGTGCAAAAAAGCACTAAGAAAAGGAAAACAGACATGAAGCAAAGTAAAAGTTTTTCTTTGTCACGTCAAAAGCAGCACGATTCAACCGCCAGTACTGCAGACAGCGTACGGGCACCATAGGCAGCACGCACGCGTTGCGATCTGAGTGCGTACGCGCCAAAATACCAACGCGTACGCGCCAAAATACCAGTGCGCACGCACTCAGAACGCAACGCGTACGCACTCAGATCGCAACGCGTACGCGCTGGTTCGCTGGTTCATGCGCGTTACAAAATCAGTGCGTACGCTAACGCGTATGCATACATGTGAACAAAATGGGGCAGATCTTAGCAGTTACATAGCAAGCCGCCAATGCAGTGGTTTGACGACCCCTGCAACCATTTGGAGGTCTTCACAAGCCCGCACTGCCGAGATGATGCCTCTCGCCCCACTTGAGCTGCCACCATTTTGAACGTGCTGAGCGAGTTTCCGAGATAGGATGGAAGGCAAGTTGCCCTCTTCTCCCAAGGATTCCTCAAGGTCTCCCAACCTTCGCAAACTGGACGCGTATCCAGCCGTCGTAGACTGCTTCCAACCCCGAATTGCAACACCCACAGCTAGGTGTTGTGGGTTCTTCCTCACGTCGGTGCGACTCAAACTCAAGCGCCAACCACCGGTACGTCGGCCTCTGTTCTCCCGGTGGTTCGATCCCCGCGACGGCATCCCGATACCGCCACGGGTTTTCTCGTCACGACCACAATGGGCACCGGAAACACCAGTGCCGCAAATTCTCCAGCTTTCCCGCCGCCGTGCATCTACGGCAATCTTCGCTGGGTTGTGCGTCCACCGGTATCCAGTCTCCGGCCTTGGATAACCAGTAGGCCACCCCGTCCCGTTTCTTGAATTGAATACTCTTGTATCTCCAGGAATCCCCGCCACTCGCCATGGCCTCATCAAAATTTTCCGACTTTCCTTTGGGCCCCGATGCTTGTCCCGGCGAATACCTCTTCACGTAGGTCGCATGTGCAACAATGAGGACTTTCCACATTTTGTACGCCAACGCATCTCCGAGACTTAACTGTTCTCCTTGCTTACCTCCCACGTCTGCTGGCCTACTCGGCTTCGGAACCGCCGTCACATACTGCTTTAATACCGCACATGCATCCTTCATCCAAACCGTGACTCTTTCCTTCTTCAAAAACTCCTCTATCCCATCCAAGTTGAGGTCCGGGATTTCCGTGTCCTTGCGCTTTTCAATCTCCGTGGCGGCTAATTGTACCCTCAAGCGCTCCACCTCCGCATCCTGTCGACGGAGCATGTCAATGGCCTTCAACTCGGCCAATTCCTTGGCCGTACCCGATTCCGCGTGTGAATCGTCGGACACAAAAATTGCGTCCTCTTGCATCCCGCTGCTCCCGTGAAGCCCAGACATGGCAAAAAGGGAACAAACTGACAAATGCCTAATGAAGAGGTAATTAAGTTAAACCAGTGTTTTGAGCAAGCTCAAAACACGAGTTGCAACTACAAGTCAATCAAACAAATAGCCTCATGACATACTCCACGATACAACCTCGACAAATCAAAGCATGCAATTCTGCAACTGTGAACAACCAATTCCAAATCATTCCTACCTACCTATCATACCTCTCGTAGCCACAATTGTTCACATGAATACCTATGCTACGACAACCTCAACAATTCAAAGCATGCACTTGCATCATCGCTCACCCACTCACAAATCACTTCAATTTTCCCATTCAATTGTTTACTCCTCGAGGGGTATACCACTTGGTACCTGTCAACCGACAGCCCGTCTTAGGGGGGCTACCCAACAGCAAAACGAGGTCACCAAGTGGGCACTCCAAACAAGCTCTACAAGCAAAAAGAAAGCAAGCCCGCGTGTCCATACCACCTAGGGAGCCACTTCGACCACTTCTCGGCCGCCTAGCGACCGCGGTTGACGTACCGAAATTTCAGATGCAAGCTAAATCTAAGCCTAAATGCCACACGCTGGCCACCAGCAACGCACGTTGCCCAACCGGGCGCTCCGAACAAGCACTACAAGCAAAAAGAAAGCAAGCCCGCGTGTCCATACCACCTAGGGACCTACTTTTGCCTCTTTTCGTCGGTCTAGCGCCCGCGGTTGGCTTACCAAAATTTCAGATGCGGGCTACTTTTCAGCCTACATGCCATTGACACACACTAGCTACCGGCAACGAAGGTTGCCCAGGCGGGCGCTCCAAACAAGCGAGAAGAAAGCAAGCCCGCGTGTCCGTACCACCTTGGGAACTACTTTGGCCACTCTGCGTAGGCCTACCGACCGTGGTTGACCTAGTGAAATGTCACATTCCACCTAAATTTGCACCTAAATCACCCATGCTTCCCACTTTCTTTGACCCAGCAGGTCACCTTGGCCTTGTTGTCAAGCCGGCACGCGTTTATGAGCCCCAAAATTCGAAATCTGGGGCCAAAGGTGCCAAAAAAGGCACCGGAATTTGCAAAATCCGGATTCCTGGATCCGTTAGGAAATTCGAATCGTCCGATCGATGCACCTTGAGAAGCACTTCACATTGGTGTCTGTTGTGGATTTCATTAAGGGAAAACCTCGGCAAATGAGACTCGCGCGCGGGCTCTGGAGTTTTGCAAATTTCTCGAAATTTTTGGCAGATTGAAAGGCGAGGAGCTGGGAACGTGTTTTTCAACTGTTGGTCCACCCGGTGCACTGTTTAGATTTACGTCAAATCGATTCCAGGTAGTTGATTTTTGGTCAAACTTTTGGGTGTTCCAGAGTGCTGTTTTTGGTGCTTACCTCAGCAAATGAGACTGAGTGTCAAAACCTCCTGTTCAACAACTTTGTACCACTGTTTTGTTTTTCAGTGAAGTTTGTTGCTTTAGAGGCCTATGAGGTAGGTCTAGCAAGTGGTAAAGGGTCCTAGCACTGTTCTTAGCCTTTGTTCCTTGTTTGTTTGGGTGGGGGGAGTTTACGCCGAAAACAATCTTTGTCATGCAAGTTAGGTGTGTTAGCATTGCTCAGTTAGGCTCTCCGGCCATTTTCTAGTGACGAGGAGAGTAATGGGGTGTTACGATGGTGTTCTTAGGTGTATGATCACCAGGTGCAGTGGTTTTTTGGTCTTCATCTCCAGTTTAAACTTGTTCAACAGCAGTTCGTTGTCTTTGTTGTTTGTGTTTGCTTGTAGCATTTGAGCATTCTTGCAGCCATTCCACGTTGATGGGACATGGCATTCCCAAGTCAAATTGCGGAATGCTTGCCAAAGGAAGTTCCCACACCACTTTTCTTGTGAAGGGAACCAACTTTGGGGTCGAAGTTGGTCATTTTGAGTGTTGTAGTGTCCGGTTTCCCTTCTTTTTGAGTGGTTTTGGGTTGCCTTAGTGAGGTCATTTTGTGCCATCATCGTGGCCACCCTTGCCGTTTTGGGCCTGGGATTGAGCTTCAAGAATACTTTTTGTGACGTTTGTAGGCCCTTGACCTTGACCATAAAAGAACAGACGTGCCTTGAAGGCAGTGGAGAGTTGACACCACACTTTGGTGACACTTTTGCCCACTTTAGGCGCACTTTTCCGCTGCCATACACTACCTCAAAAACAGCGACCCACACAACCCCCAACCACTAGAAGGTAATGTCTAGCTGCCCTGACACAGCTTTAGGTTTCACACTTTGTTGAGGAAGGAAAGGGCTTTCAAATACAAAAGGAACCAACCTGAAACTCACCCTTACACCCAAGATATGACTCTTCTACCTTGGTGGTACTTTGGTGGTGCATTTGTAAACACTGTTCCCAAAAGTGTCTTTTTTCTACCCCTCCAAGACAAAACACTTATGTGGCCGTGTTTTGGCCCATAACGGATATTGGTTGTTGTGTTGGTCATAAAAAGGGCTTTCAAACAGAAACAAACTTCTCCAAAAACTCACCACTAAGACTTAGTTATGGCTCCTACACTTCACGGCCCTCCCCTGAATGTCATGTCCCAATGGTGCTCATTTGTTACAATGAGCCAACCAATGGGACATGTTTGGTTGTTCGACCGGTTTCCGAGCCATCCATTGGTCGCCGACATGTCGGCTGTGTGTTCGTAATGTTTGTAGTGGTGCTGGCTTCGGCCGGCACCCCTTTTTTTTTAAAATTTTCGTTCCGGTGGGACAAATCTATATTGTGTGATTCCGCCGGTGATAGCAGGCGCCACCAGTACAGCTGGTTAGCGCACCTCTCCCCAGAGGACGTACCGTCGTCAGATTTTGGTTCGATGCCCCGTGCATCCTTTTTTGCACTTGGGGGGAGCTGGCGCAGCCAAATCGCAGCACGCGCCGCCGCATTTTTTGCGCGCGCCAGTCTCACTAGTGAGGTAGTCTCGGGGGGCCACAATTAGGCGAGTTGAACGCTTCAGCACAGGGGGGGGGGGGGGGTCGCGGCCCGTACTCAAGTTGGGTGTCGCGCAACAGGCCGGCGACGAATTTGTGGCCAAGCAGACATTTATTTCTTTGTTTCGGAACGGTATGAATGCGTTTTTTATATCATTATGATTGGAACATACATAGTTTTCATTCTGGTACAATTTCCTGCTGGATCCGGCATAATTTGGCATAGTTGCCGAAATGGTGCATTCTATGTAGAGTTGAACAAGAGTGAAAGCTGCGCACTGTTCGCTGTTGCTCCGTCTCCTTGGCCACAAAATAGCCGGTTCTGAACTAAGGTGTGTTGGTCTGTGGAGTGCATCTAAGGATTTGCTACTAGCATTTGTAATGCTTGCATTTGTACATCCCAAGTGGTAGTTTGGCCAAACCACTTGTAATGGAGTTCTAAACGGCCAAGTACCTTTTAGGTTACGACACTCTTGTTGTTTTTGGAAGCGGTGGCCCTCCATCCACTTTGATGATCACCAATCTACGTGTAATCTATGACCATACCATATATGTCATATTTTGGCCGTTGGAGTTTTTCAACAAACTTTGTACCACCACGTTAGGCATGAGTTGGGCTATCCGATTACGTGTCTTTGCCACCGCTTGCATGCGGAATCATCCAAGCTTATCGACGATGTTTGTTGAACGGCCATGGTGCATGTGCCCAGTGCCGGTGGGTGTTCACCAGCAAGGGTGACAAGGCACACCACAACAGGTTGCGGCATCCTGCAAGTGGCCAGCTCCTGGATGAGTAAACATGTCGTGTTCTTGACAAGCTCATTGGAGAATTTCTTTGCTCTTTGTTGTCTATGCATTGCATTGCAAAGGAGGGAGGAAGAGAGGTAAAGTAGACGAGAAAGAAGGTGGGGGGGGGGGGGACTTTAGCCGACGGAGGGAGGGAGGGAGCCGGGGGCAGGAGGGAGGGAGCTGAGGGAGGGAGGGAGGGAGGGGGGTCCCAAGGGGGGGGGGGGGGTCAGACCCTGTACTCAAGTTGAAGCGTTCAAGTGGCCTAATTGTGGCCCCCCCTCACGGGCGAGGTTTTCCCTTACTGCTTCGGGCAAAAGTTGGAAAATGGGCCAGAAAGGCCGGATCGCGAAATCGTCCATTATCCCCAGACACACAGGCTAAAACGATTTTTGCCACGTAGTCACCATGTTAGCCTTTCCATGTCCTATTTATTCATGCAAAAAATTCCGGGACAGAAGGTCTCCTAGGTATCAGTTCGGCAGGGTCCCTTCCGCGGGTACGGAGAACGTTTCCGGCACCTGCACGGCGGGCGCGGCGGGGCCCCTCCCCCACCGCTCTGCACGGCACGGTGCGCGCCACAAGGGCGCACACCGTGTGGCACTCATGCGAGTGCCACAAATGTATGATTCTGCCTCAAATGCCTTGCTGAATTCTGAGCTGCAATAGCATTCACCATGTGAGTGCCACACAATGCACAATTGTCTCAAGTTGCATGATTTGTGTTGATTGGTTTTGAAGTGCAGTGGTGTTGATTCCGTATATGAACGCACAGCCTTGCTTTGATTTTGGTTGTAGAACTCGTAGAAGCCTTCCACTTTGCCTTGTGTTTTTGTTGGATTTTGATTTGCGTTGCATTGCTGTGGCATCTAAACACGGCGATGTCAGCCGTGCGACCCGGGCCTCCCTACCGCAAGCGAACGGTGTTTATTGATTGTAGGAAGGTGCGCCTTTGCTTCACTTTTGTTTGTAGAGGTCGTAGGAGCCTCGCACACGGAGTGGTTTTTTTTGTGTGTACTAGGGAGCAGATGATACAATTAGATTTGCGGTGCCTGTCAAAACGGCGACGTCAACAAAGTGCGCTAGTGGCTTTTAATGTGGTCCAACGTTGTTTATTTGTTGTACGAAGGCACGCCCTTGCTTTAGTTTTGGTTGTAGAGGTGCCGAGAGCCTTGCGCTATGAGTTGTTTCACATTTCCACACAAATCCATGGTCCGACAGCCTTTTTGCCTTTTGCCACATATGGACAAGTTCATCGTGAGAACCAAGGTAACCAAGCCACCCCGGCCTTTACCATTGCTCGCTTCGGGGGCCCTTCCACTTCGCAAGAATTTTGACTCTTTGGTTCCTATCCCCAAGGTGCATCCCAAGTTTTTGCCCAAAAAAACGAGCTCACCAAAATATTCGGAGACTATAGCTGCCTTCTGCCACTTCAAGAGGAAAGTCGGGGAGCATGAAAATTTACGGTCTTGGCAAATGGAGTTCCAACTGATGTGGAATGAGGGCAAAGCTGATTTACCCGCATTGCTTCAGCAATTTGAAAAGAGTGCACGTGAAAACTTGGACACGCAGGCTTCGGATGGTGATGAGACCATGTATGAGCCTGAAAGGATCATCAAATCAGTAAAAAGGCGCGGGAAGGTGCATTATCAAGTGCGCTGCCACCTTTTTTGCCGAGAAATGGAGGAACATTTTTCAATTTTCCTCCATCCCAACGGAGTATCGGCATGGGCCTTACAAAAGGAGGCTCAAAAATTGTTTTGAGGGTTGGTCCTTGGTGAGGCCAAGTGTGTCCCTCCGCCACATGCACCATTGCATGTCCATGAACGCCCTGGAGCAAGGGCTTTTGGGATTGGAGGCAGCCAAGGCCTCAGACATTGATGACTTTGTATGAAAAACGACCACACATGCTTTGTGCCAAGTGTTTTGTGTTGTTTGTCCTAGGGAGGGAGGGAGGAGGGGTGCGCGATAACTACACGCGATAACTACGCGATAACTGAGTTATCGCGCGATAACTAGCGCGATAACTAGTTAGAGCAAGGTGCTCTAACTGCGTTCTAACTCTGTTCTAACTGTGCTCTAACTCTTTGACCCCCCCCCCAAAAACCACCCCTACAATGAGGGTTATGTGGGGAACGAAAGGGGACGGGGGGTTTTTGAGGGTGCTGAATCCATTTTTTTAGGTGGTTTGCCCCAAAATTGAGGGTAGGTGGGTGTTCCAGAAATTGCGTTCTAACTAGGGGTTCCGCACCACGCCCTAGAACGCCGCATCCCATGGAAGGGGTTTGGGGCAGAGAGCGACACCGTCGAACCGGAGGGTAACCTGCCGCCGTGGCTTCTTGAGCAGTTCAGGTGTGATTCAGGTGTTGTTGACATTTAGATAACTCCATTGGATGTCTACTGTTGTTTCCACTCGTTGAGGTGACTCCGACGCAAATGATCTATGAGGTCCCACTTTGGTGTCCATTAATGCTTCAATTGCTTGTGTTTTGTTTGTGGGTTCCAAAAGGGAGGGCGTTCTATGTGCAACACTGGTTAGTAAAGGAATACGCAAAGCTGGTAGGCAACCACTTGCAGATTTGGTCGGGCAGCTTCACCGGGAGGGGGGGGGGGGTCTTGGCCTTCTGAAGCTACAGCTTCAGGTTTTGAAAAAAAGACGGGTCCCAAGGTAGTCTCGACGCAGTGGCGCTCGCCGCCAGCCGAGCTACCCTTGAAACCGCCGCCACCTCATCTGAAGTGTGCTGCGAAGCCACAATGGTGTTATGTTGGTGAATGTAAGACTCAGGGTAAGGCATGGTTGGCTAGATTCAAGGTTCAAAAGTTCCAAACCAAGACTTTTCAAGGACAATGTGGACAAGTTTCCATGAGGACGCGCTCAAGGCTAACAAAACAACTTCGAGTGAGGTCTACACCCAAACTTTCCAGGTGTGACTCCTTGCATTGTGGTCATTACAACCTTGATTTACAATTTAGGCCAACAAATGTCATCATGTTGCAATCGTGGTACATGTGCGAGTTGGTTGCCTCCAAAAACTGCTTGTGCGTGTTTGCAAGGTTGTAGTGTTGCCTTGTGCCGGTTTGTTTTCAAGGTTGGACCATGGTATTCCACTTTGTGTACTAATATTGCGCAAAAGTGCGGCTCCACTTCTGACATCTCAGGATGTTTCAGCACATGCTGTGCTGTGCATTGATTTGTGGTGCCAGTGTGAGTGCTCTGTGTCGAGCGACACATATACTGGACATATGGCCCTGTGTGAACGCATAGTCACTGTATTTTTGACATAAATCAGGTTGAGTTTGGTATGGAAACGAAAGGCGGGTCTGGTGCCACACAAAACGAGAGTAGACAGGATCCATGGGCGCCAGGGGTCAAATATGGTGTGTGCCCGGGACCACAGGTGCCTACCGATGATGAAATGTCGTTGTTGTCCTTATGTATTTGCGTGCCTAGTGCAATCAGCCTGACCTTGGGCCACCAGAACATCCTGTCTACTGTTGCATTGTTTGTTTGCACTAGCCTCATGGGCATGGCCGTGTTTGTCTGAGGAGTTTTTGTACTTGTGCTCGCCCCTTGCAGCCTGAGGTGCCGACACTTGCTTTTCGACCTCTTTTAGGTTGCAAAGGTCTTTGGGTGACTTGAAGGTAATGGAGGACCGTTGCAATATGATGTTGAAGGAAGCAACTATCAAAAACCTTGAGTTGGAGATGTATGAAAAGAGGTTGAATGATGTCAAGATTGAGATGGAAAAGACAAGGCGCCGAATGGTTGCACTTCGGGCAATTGATTAGAAGAGGAAGAAGGAACTTAAGGAAAAAAACCTTAGGTTAAGGATGTCCCACTCGCGAGTCTTGCAAGTTGTCGGGCGGGCCACGGAAAAAAACCATTGAAGTCTGTTTACTACATCCATATGTGCTCAAACAACGCCCCCCCCCCCCCCCCAAGTAGGTGTTTCAACTTTCCTAACGAGCCTTGTCCACCCCTAGCTGCGGCTTTCCGCTGAGATTTGGGTTCTTGGGGCAAGACATTTCGGATTTTTTCTGGCAGGTATGAATGCGTTTTTAGTATGAGGGAAAGAAAATCGTAGGCAAGGTGGTGCCGCCTACTGGTGTGCGGTATATTGTAAGATGGCGTGGTTGGGGCCCGGACGATGATACTGAAGAGCTGGTGTCCAACCTATCTGATGAGATGATCGCGGCGTTTGAAGCTAGTATGGCATGGGTTATACACAGGGCTATGGTAAACAATGGTTCGTTTTGAAGATTTGTGACCGATTATCCCAATGTGACATTCACGCTCATTTTAGCCTATTAATGCATTTGTGAGCAGCTGTTCTTGTGCACCGTTTCTCGCCGTGCTTGCCATAATGACACGAATGAGCAGTATGTAGCGGAAAAAATCATAGCCAAGGAGAAGACGAAGTTTTTGGTTAGGTGGCCGGGGTATGGGCCTCAGGACGACACTTGGGAGCCCCGTGCATCGTTGCCTAAGTATTTGATCGATCAGTTTGAACATGCATAAGATTTTGAGACACAAATCACAACGGCAACATTGCCCGCGGTTATGGGTAATGGGTTCCAAACCAATGCTTTTTGCTTTCGTCGTGTGTGCTTTGCCGTATGCTGCGATCGTAGTATTCTTGGGAGTAAAACATAGAAACCATGGCACACGGCGCCAAAGGCGCCGGAAATTTTTTTTTCCTATTAGGGCATAGTGGGGGCAATCGAGGCAAAAACAATTTAGCAGATAAATTGCCTCAAAATATTCGCTAATCCGCGGTGCAGTGGAATAATTTTTCTTTTTTTTTCCGCTAATCCGCGGGTAGGCCGTGGAAATAAATAATTAGCAGGTCTTACAAGCTACGATGAGTATCGCGCCCTTATCGCGCACCCTTGTCGCGCGATAACCCCCTTATCGCACCCCTTGTTGCACCCCCTTGTCGCGCCCCCTTTAGTGCTCTATTCGTAGGTTTCCATTGCACCTTTCCCTCTTCCCTTGTTCTCAGACCTTCTCTTGTGTCCGTGGGGACTTGCCGGTGGTCATGGAGGCTTTGGGTGCAGCTGGAGTGTGCATTGGGGATTGGGTGGAACAACACAAACGGGTTTTGGGGACCCGAAGGGTGGTGGGACTGGGGTTGGTGTTGCAAGCTGCCACCATAAGGGCATCGGATGAGTAGCTAACTTTTGATGCAGCCACTACTTTTGCCCATATCCGTGTGACACGACAAGTTTTTGGGGAGGTCACTGGGTCGTGTCTGAGTGACATGATCTACCCCATGATGGATGCGCTCCCCAACCTTTTGGGTTGCACCCTTGATTTGGTGAATGCCGACACCGATGCACTGGTGTCTGTTTTGATGCACGAGATCAAAGAATTTTGCAAGGGGATCCCGGAGGCAGAGAGGATTGCACCAAGGCGGGCCAAAGAGGGAAGTTTTGACCTTACAAGTGCCAATGCCTTCATGGCCAACCCCCAATGGGCAGACAACATGGTCACCATTGCCAAGGCACGTATGGGGAATGTGGAGACCCCTGCTGGGCCTTTGGTATGGGGGGTCCTTCGTACCCTCTTGCACCAGTTTGCATATATCCATAGGTTTTGGAGGCAAAAAGAATTTTTTACAGATAACGATGTTGCCATGTACACTAATGCGGTGGACCGCTTCCGCGAGGCATGGGGGGACTTAGGGTGGAAGGTGAGCACGTGGGTCCATTGGACATGTGCTCACTCACCTTATTTTGCACAGGCATATAGGAATATATATATATATATATATTTTTTTTTTCAAGCATTCCCAGTGAAAAAAGGAATAGCCCTTTCAAGAGGGACCTACACAACAGTTGTAAGGGATGGGCTCTCTTAAAGCCAAGGTTATCTAGGCTTTCCATGGGCCATGTTGTAAATATGAATAACCTGGACATGGGGTTGCTTGCACGGAAGGTACAGGAGGCAGAGGAGAGAGACAAAGCAGACATCCTACTAGGACGTCGCAGGTTGCGGTAGACAAGAGATGTCACAAAGTGGTTGTCTTGTGCATGCTTCATAGGGTGCAACAAGGGGTGCAACAAGGGGTGCAACAAGGGGGGTTATCACGCGATAAGGGGGTGCAACAAGGGGTGCAACAAGGGGGGGTTGTTGCGCAACAAGGGGTGCAACAAGAGTGCAACAAGGGGCTGTACCCATTTTTGAAAAAGGTTAACAATGGAGTACACAGTTGGGAAGGACAGTCCCTATAGGTCATTTGGGCCCCCTCAGGACACATGACCCCTTAAAACCCCCCATGAGTACTACAAGACAGCTTTTAGGTGTTTACAAGTTTGGGTGCAACAAGGTACCCTTTTCCATCAGGTCCCAGTGCGCCACACCACATGTTGTGTCCTTTTTGCTTGTAGGTGGTGACAAGCCAACCTTCAAGACCACCCCAGGTTGGTGTGTGGCTCACCGCAAAGGGTTTGCTTGGAAGGAGTGCCGTGAGTTGACTCCTAGGGAAAGGAACATTGATTTTGCGGAAGGTGTTGCCATGGCCACAGCCAAGACAATTACCAAGTTGCTTGTAATTTGTAGGCAATGTGATTTGAACTTGCCACAAAGGCCGGGTGCCTACCACTCCTGAGGGTGAGAACTCCGAGGTTTGGGACACCCAATTGTCCTCCAAGCGCGCTTTGGAGCCTTCCCCTTCCCCAAATGAGCCCTCTCAAAAGAAAATCGCCACACCTTCTTCTGATTCTTCTTTTTCCACCCCTCACAAGGCCATTGCCCCCAAGGCATTACTTTTTGCCACACCCTCTTCCAAATCCAAATCTAAGGATTTGGGCGGGGACGAGGCAAAGGCATGAAATAGTGGAGGATGCAGCCAACTATGCTGACTTGGAGAGGGAGCGTGTTCGCTTGGGGCAGGGGGAAAAGAAAAGGCATGAGAATAGTGATGCGTGCTCAAGTGTAACAAAGGGTGACAAGTGTAACAAATGAGTTGCCAGAGAAGGAGGAAGAGGTGCGTAGGTTGAAAAATGCCGATGGCATTGCCAATGAGGCTCTGGAAACCGCAAAGCGTGAGTTGCATGAGGCCGAGGTGAGCTATAGACGGAATCCATGTGCAAGCATACAAGGCTGCGTTGGCCCATTTTGGCATCTCAAAAACTGCCTATTTTGGGCATGTCTACATAGGCAAATATTGCAAGCTCCTTTGCACGCAACGCATAGCCGTAGGCATTAGTGAGCCTTGCTTGCGGCGGTGGTCGGAACAACGGAGAAGAGTTGTCGCTCTCCGTGGACGAATCCGTTTTCTAAAGAACCAAATCCGCAAGGCCAAAAGGCAAGGGCGGTGGGATGATGTTGCGGATCTTGAGTTCTAGTTGCAGGACAAGAGATTTGCATATGCATTGGTTGGGTCTAACCTTAAGCGCGATTGTAACTACGAAGCCAACCCCAGATACTGTACATTCTCCAACTCCTGGTCAACTCCATGTCGAGAGCATTCAACTTGCTTGTACTTGTGCACTGTGTAGTTGCTACGCCTTGTGCATGAAACGTGAGGAACTATCTATATTTTTCAGCTTATGGTTGCGTTGCTTTGTTGTTATGTTGCAATATGTGGGTTTTTTGGGTCGAAGCCAACTTTTTGGAAGCCAAGTCAAAGTTGGCGCGCCAACTTGGCACTTGGCGCGCGCCAACTGCAAAGTTGGCGCGCCAAGTGCCAAGTGACCACATCATCCCTGAGGATCTGTGGGCCAGACTGGCGGAGCTCGCCACGGTGGAACTCAACCCGTCGATGCTCGAGGAGGTGGACCTCCAGGCCCCCGGGGAAGGTGGGGGGCGCTATTAGACGACGGTGTCCAGCGTCCCCCACTGGCTCCCGGACGACCTCTGGCAGGCAGTTGTGGCCCTGCTGGGGTTCTCCCTCCCACCGCTGGAGGGACTTGAGGCCTTGTGCCCCAAGATCATCGAGCGGTGGGAGGCAGAACCCTGGAAGGGCTTCTAGATCCCCCACCGCGATTTTGCACTGTCAGTGAAACAGTCACTGCAGTGCATGGTCGTGTTCATCCCCCTCACCACCTCCCCCCCGTCCAAGTCCCTCCAGGGGTGCCCGGGCACGCAGGGGGGCTATCACGCTGCGAATCGGTGGGATATTGTTATCCAACCGCTTCGCAGCGCGACGCTCCTCCGCGGGACGGTGATCCACCGCGGTGCGGGCGGGCCTGGCCGGGCACTGTTCATCCCGTTTGCACCCGTCGGCTACCGGTCGCGCATGCTGACCGTGGAGCCGGAGAGTGTAACGGAGCTGATGAACAGTGTTCCGGTGATGCCCTCCGAGCTTCTGGCCGAGGGGGGTGCAGTCGGGTCTCCTCTGGGCACAGAGGCCAGTTTGAACTGCAGCCCCCTCGACCACGGGTCTGAGGAGGCCGAGGCAGTCCCCGCGACCGACCCTGTGCCTGCCCCCCAAGAGGAGGATCGACATGCGGGACGCGCCGGCGGATGCGGAGGACAGGCCGGCCGCGCCGGCTGATGCGGATGCCGCCCCCCCCCCCACAGAGTGCGGCAGAGGAGGTCGACCCCGTGCCTGATCCCCAAGAGGAGGACATGCCGGAGGCGCCGCCGGATGCGGAGGAGAGGCCGGCCGCGCCGGCTGATGCGGATGCCCCCCCCCCCCCCACAGAGTGCGGCAGAGGAGGACCTCCTCACTCCCGACGCGATCCCCTAGCTTGTCTGCTTCGTGTCACAGGCTGAGCAGCCATTGGACCACCCGGTGCCCTACATGGGGTACATCCTCCTCGTGCAAGAGGGGATGTCTGCGGGGCTGTTTCTGACCCCCACCGACCACGCGCACGCGGGGCCCACCGCCAAGGCGGCCAGAGCGGATGCCTGCCTCACTCCGCACATCCACTGGTGGTGGCTTCCCCCCGCCGAGGCGACCGACCGGTGCCGCGTGCGCTGCACGCCCGGCACGGTGGTGTACTGGTTCGCTGCGCTGGGCGCCGCGTTCGTGCGGGAGCCAGGGGCCGCCCGCATGGCCTGGATGGCAATGGCCCACTTCACGCCGCCCCTGAGCTCCTAGGACGCTGAGATGTTGGGCCTGGTCCGCGTGGACAAGGCACGCCGCACCATCTGCTCCTGCGGCGAGAAGGTGTGCCCGCGCGGTGCTTTGCATGCACGCGGTTTTGTCACACGTCACACGCATTTGGCGCGCGCCAAATACCAGATTGGCGCGCCAACTTCGCAGTTGGCGCGCGCCAATTTCCATCTTGGCGCGCGCCAACTCATCGGGTGGCGCGCGCCGAGTGACAAGTTGGCGCGCCAAGTGTCTAGTTGGCGCGCGCCAAGTCCAGTTTCGGCGCGCGCCAAGTCCAGTTTTGGCGCGCCAAGTAACTAGTTGGCGCGCGCCAAGTCCAGTTTTGGCGCCTGGTTTGGTTTTATTGGAAACGTTGTTGTGTGGCTGGTTTTTGTGTTGTCTTGGTTGTCGCATTGGTGTCATTGTGTGCATTGTTCAATGCTTGTTCAATGTGATGTTGTGTATTTGCAGGTCCCAATCCACTACGCCAATTTTCAGCTGGAAGTGGACCCGCGTCCAGTGCCCGTGCCGGCCGCAGCGGAGCAGCGGGAGGAGCAGCCGCAGGAGCAGCGGCAAGAGGAGGAGGAGGAGGAGGGGTTGGAGGCGCAAGTGGAGGTGGACGTGGATTGGGAAGTTCCGGAGGTCCCGGAACCGGCAGACTTCGGGGTCCGGTTGCACAGCCCCGATAAGTTTCTGAAGGTGAAGTCTGCCGAGGCGACGGCGGTGGACGTCATCGATGGGGGGGGGACGAGGATCAGCCGCCTGTTCCAATCGCAGGTGATTCGGCGGGGGTCCGGACTGAATAGGGTGGTGGAGTGCCCGTTCTGGGCAGTGATCCAGGGGAAGGCGGGGGTGCAACGATGGGTTGTCTCAGTTGTGCCATTTGTGCAGGTGCGCCCCCCCTCCACGCACAAACGGCTCCTCCTCTGCAGCATTGACGCTCTGGGACAGCTGCAGAGGTGGAAGCAGTGCGAGTGGAGCGACGTGCGGGCCATTGCCCCCGCCCCCCACTTGAAAGAGGCAGCGCAGGCGTTTCCGCTCCGCTTCCAGAAGCAGCTCCTGGGGAAAGGGCCGAAGGGGGAGAAGGGGGGCAAGGCCGGATCCGACGTGTCTGGGGACCCCTCCCTGCAGAGCAAGGGCCGCACGTAGCAGCAGGCCAGGGGCTCCAGGCGCCCTCGCCCCACGACCACCCCCCAGGAGGCAGACGGGGGGGGGGGGGGCAGGGGAGAAGGCGGAGATTCTCCGCCTGGAGGCGGAGAACAAGCTGCTGCGCGAGCAGCTGCAGGCGGCGGAGGCCGCCCGCAAGACGGCGCAGGAGGCGCTCACCGGCGAGCGCGCTGCGTGGGAGCGGCGGGAGAAGGGGTGGGAAAAGCAGAGGGCGGAGTTGCAGCAGCAGCTGTCCGCCACGGCGCAGGTGCGTGCAGTTGGGGGGGGGGGGGGGGGGCAGAGGGTGGCGCCGACCCCGACCATGTGGTGTACCTGCAGGCCGTGGCGGTTGAGTTGCACTCTGCACTCAGGGCCCAACGCCATGTGGCCATCAACATGGGGGTCAAAGAGGCCACCCTCACGGAGCTGAAGGGCGTGCTGGACAAGCACCCGGTTGCGCACCTGCTGGACCCCAAGCGCAGGCGGTCGGAAGAGGACGAGGGGAGTCAGGGCAGCAAGCGGTCGAGGAAATGAGCAGGCTTTGGCGCGCGCCAAGTGGTAAGTTGGCGCGCCAACTCCTGATTTGGCGTGCGCCAACAGGGGAGTTGGCGCGCGCCAAATGAGAAGTTGGCGCGCCAACTCACGACTTGGCGCGCGCCAACTCAGGACTTGGCGCTCGCCAACTGACGAGTTGGCGCACGCCAAGTCCTAAGTTGGCGCGTGCCAACTGTGTGCCAACTGTGTGCCAACGTGCGCCAACCTTCCGTTGTATGATCCAACCCGCCTGCCACGTCCTCACGTGCCGCAGGTCTTTGTTTGTGCACCATGCAGCGGGCCTTTGAGCAGCTGGCGCCCTGAAACTACCGCGACAGGCGTTCGCGGCTGGCGCGCCTTCGCGAAGCCGTGCGGGAAATCCCGGGGCCACATTGGCAAGTACACGTCAAACCCGGCCGCCGCCGCATCCACCTCATTTGCGGGGAGGGCAAACCCCCCACCCCCGATTTGGAGCTGTTGGCCGCGGCCATTCTGTGGGAGAGCCGCAAAAATGGCGACAGCTTCCGCAAACTGCAGTACAGCCGGGCCCACAGCCAATGGAAGTGCCCATGGGGAACCCTGATGCAGGTGTGAAAGGCATTGTCCGCCCCCCGTGTCACAGAGGTCCATTTTCAGACGGACGAGGACAATGACATTTTTGGGGCCGCATGCAATCTGTGGCAGAAACTGCAGGTATTTTCACCCTGCACCAAAGCGTTTCCCGGCGACCGTTCATGGTGACCCGTTACACACGGCCTGTTTTCTGGCACAAGTGATGTGGCACCGTGACGGCCCCACGTTCCTGACGGACAACGTGTGGGTGTGTACCCTTCGTGAACCGGCCGTTTGAATCCGAGATTCACGGTACCGTGAATTTCACCTATTTTTGTTGTTTTTTGCTTGTAACTTGGTGCCATTGTGTGCTTTTGTCGTGCTATCTTCGCCCAAAGTTAGATCCAACAAATGTGTGCAATTTAGAGGTTTGAAGTAGTCGCATGGTTCAACACATTTGGTGAGATTCGCGTGAATGTGAAATTCGCACGAAATTCGTACGAATTCGTACGAATTTCGTGCGAATTCGTATGAATCGGCCCCAATTTTGTCTTGTCGCTGCTATTTGTAGACTAGAACAGGAATCATTCTAGCCTAGATGTATTCTACACTAGAACACAAATAACAAATCAAAACAATACACATTACATTTCTTAATCTTTGTTGCATTGCTCACAAATTTGTTGGGAAGGGCATAGGTTATAGGTGATAGTGGATGCAGTGGTGGGGGGGTCCGTTGGGGTCAAACCATTGTTGCATTGCTCACACAGTTGTTTGGAAGGGCAAAGGTTATAGTTGCTAGTAGATGCATGAGGGTGGGGTGGGGGGGTCCATTGGGTCAAACCATAGCAGCGTAATCAACCACGTCTAGGGTTGGGAGGGGGGGGGGGCAAGGAGACCCCCCACTTACAGCCCCTGAGTGTCTGGGTGTGGGGTTATGAGGGTGTCTTGCTTGTTGCAGTGCGGTTAATGTTAGGGAGGGTATCCTTTTTCTCTTCACAGGTTTTGTGTATCCCCATGGCTCTCATGTGCTAGTTGCTCATGCTTTGGCAGCAAATAATCAAGTCAGCGCCGACTTTACAGTATGCTCCCAGCACTGGCCGTCAACACTTGGCAGGGTGACCGCAAGTGCTGGGCCATCTCTGCCCCAACTTTTGACGTGATCTGTGTTGATATGAAAGCAAACAGGTATGTGTGTGTTTGTGTTTGGGTGTGTGTGTTTGTGTATGGGTGTGTATGGGTGTGTGTGTGTGTGTGTGTGTGTGTGTGTGTGTGTGTCTGTGTGTGTGTGTGTGCCGGGGGGCAGGTGTAGGGAAATGTGTGTGCTTGGTTCGTTGGTCACCTCACGCCGTGTGTGTGTGTGTGTGTGTGTGTGTTTGTGTGTATGTGTCTGCGTGTGTGTGTGTGTGTAAAGTCGGTTTCTTGTACTCTGGACAGTACCCGCAAACTTTGTGGTCCCAGCACTGCGGGACGCCCGACAACATCGCTTACGGCAACGCTCGTGCGGCCGCCGCAGTGTTGTGTTCACCAACCACAAGGTGAACGAGGCGCGGACAGTGCCGCGTGGCAGGCTGATCGAGGCACAGCAGGAGCTGAGTGCGGCGCACGGGGCGTATGCGCAACTGCACGCCGTTCGTTCTTTGTGTCCCTGTTTACCCGCAAAGTTTGTGGTCCCAGCACTGCGGGACACCCGACAACATCGCTTACAGCAACGATCGTGCGGCCGCCGCAGTGTTGTGTTCACCACCCACAAGGTGAACGAGGCTACAGTGCCGCGTGGCAGGCTGATCGAGGAACATCAGGAGCTAAGTGTGGCGCAGGGGACGTATGCGCAACTGCTGCGCGCCGGTGACGCTCTCAGCGAGGCCGAGGCCTCAACCACTGTCGATTTGGCACTGTGCGGTGAGGATACCTCTCAGACTGCAGTGTAGCGGGCCTTGGTGTGTGTGTCTGTGCGGTGTGTGTGTGTGTGTATGTGTGTGTGGGTGCCGGGGGGGCAGGTATAGGGAAATGTGTGTGGGTGTGGGGACTCCGGTACATGCATAGGTGGTGTTGGTGTGGCTCTTCGTGCAGTGTCCTGCAAAAATGGTACGAAATTCGTACGAAGTTCGTCCCTCAATACGTACCGTGAATGTGGTTGTTACGAATGTCGTACGAATTTCGTACGAAATTCGTACGAAGTTCAAACAATTTGCATGAATTTGTGTCATTTGTGTGTGTGTGTGGGTGTGCCTGGTCGGAGGGGTTGTTGTTTGTGTGGGCGTGGGTGCATGGTGTGTGCGTGCCTGGGTGATATGTGCATGCATTGGTGGTTCTTGGGTTCTTGGGTGGTTTTGTTGAATCATGTGGGACAATACTTTTGTGTTGTTTGTAGTTTGTGACTGTCTGTCGTTTGTGTTTGTTGCTGCTGAATGTCATTATGTGTGTTTAATGCCTGCTTTTCGACTGCGTTGGTATCGCTGTTTTCCTTGCTGCTTGTTGTGCTTCGTCTGTCTGCTGCTCCTCACTGGTGACTGTTGCTGATGACCTGACTGTGTTGTTCTTCTGTGTTGTTGTTGTGTTGCTGTGCTGTGTGCTATGAGTGGGTGTGGATGGTTGGATGGGTGGCTGCCTGTTGTTGAATCATGTGGGACAATACTTTTGTGCTGTTTGTAGTTTGTGACTGTCTGTCGTTTGTGTTTGTTGCTGCTGATTGTCATGATGTGTGTGTAATGCCTGCTTTTCGGCTGTGTTGGTACCGTTGTTTTGCTTGCTGCTTGTTGTGCTTCGTCTGTCTGCTGCTCCTCATTGGTGACTGTTGCTGATGACCTGACTGTGTTGTTCTTCTGTGTTGTTGTTGTGTTGCTGTGCTGTGTGATATGGGGTGACTGTGTTGTTCTTCTTGTTCTTATGTGTTGTTGTTGTGTTGCTGTGATGTGTGCTATGGGCTGAGTGTGTTTGTTCTGCATAAAAATGATACAAATTCATGCAAATTGGTCGAAATTCGTACGAAATTCGTGCGAAATTCGTGCGAAATTCGTAACAACCACATTCACGGTACACTTTGGGGACGAATTTCGTACGAATTTCGCACGAATTTCGTACGAATTTCATGCGAAATTCGTGCGAATTTCGTACCATTTTTGCAGGACACTGGCAGAAGAGCCACACCAACACCACCTATGCAATAACGAAGTCCCCACACCCACACACATTTCCCTGTACCTGCCCCCCCCCCCGGCACACACACACACACACACAAACACACACACACACACACAGACACACACACACCCATGCACAAACACACACATACCCTCACTGAAAGCAAACAGCCCCCCATGCACTCGACCCACACCCACACACTGCCCGCCCACACACCCTCATACATACCTGGACAGTGGATGTGTCACGGTTAGATGTTTAGGGGGGGGGGTTCTGTGTGTGTGGGTGTGTATGTGTGTGTGTGGGTGGGTCGTTGTGTCCATGTGTAGTTGGGTGTCCTGTGTGTGTGGATGGGTTTCTGCGGATGTGTGTGTGTGTGTGTGTGTGGGTGGGTGGGTCGTTGTGTCCATGTGTAGTTGGGTGTCCGGTTGTGTGTGTTTGTGTGTATGCGCGTGTTGGTGTGAGGTGCGGGAAGGGTGTGTCTGTATGTGTGTGTGTGTGTGTGTGTGTGTATGGCTTGTGCGTATATCTGCTTTGGTGCTCCTCACATCCTCACCCGCCCCACACACACAGGCGCACGCCCACACCCATAACCAAAAAGACAGTCATACACCCCCCCCCCACACACAGAGACACACACACACCCATGCACAAACACACACATACCCTCAATGAAAGCAAACAGCCCCCCACTCGACCCATACCCACACACTGCCCGCCCACACACCCTCATACGTACCTGGACAGTGGATGTGTCACGGTTAAATGTTTAGGGGGGTGATTCTGTGTGTGTGTGTGTGCGTATGGTTTGTGCGGATGCGTGTATGTGGGTCGGTGTGTCCATGTGTAGTTGGGTGTGTGGTTGTGTGTGTTTGTGTGTGCGCGCGTGTTGGTGTGAGGTGCGGGAAGGGTGTGCGTGTGTGTGTGTGTGTGTAAGGCTTGTGCGTATATGTGCATGGTTTGGTGCTCCTCACATCCTCACAGACAGTCGTACATGTACCCCCCCCCCCCACACACACACCCACATGCCATTAGTGGAATCAAACCGCCCTGCCACCCCACCCACACCCACACACTGCCCAGCCACACATACGCACACACACCTGCATAGTGGATGTGTTGTGGTTAGGTGTGTGGGGCGGGATCATTGTGGGTGTGTCTATGTGTGTGTGTGTGTGTGTGTTGATTGGTTTGTGCGCGTGGGTGCGTGTTTGTGTGTGGGTGTGTATCCATGGGTCCGTGGTTGTGTGTGTGGGTGTGTGGGTGTTGGTGTGAGGTTTGGGACGGGTTTGTGTGCGTATGTGGTCGGGTGGCCCCCACATTCTCACACACACCAACACACAGACGCACGCCCGCACGTAGAAACAAACAGGAAGTCACGCATCCACCCACATGCAAACCCAACCATACAACCATACACAAACCCACACAAACCCACACACCCCACACAAAGGCACACCCACACACATGTGCACATGTTGCCTGTAGCCAGGGTGCCTGCAGGGGTGTTGGGGGGGAGGTACCCCGGGTGTTAGGACAAATGAGGGGGTGCACAAGGGTGAAATTGGTATGAATTCACGTGAAATTCGTACGAAATTTGTACGAAATTCGTTCGAATTCGTGCGAATTTCGTACGAATTCACGTGAATTCACGGCCGTGAATCGGCTACAGGCTTGCCGGGTTTCGGCACCTCTCGTTTTGGGCACGGTTCGGACATGATGGATGCTTTTGGGGCGGGACCTTCATTGGATGATGCGTAACGATGCTAGGGGAGGAATTTTGGCCCCTCAAATCTCTCGGAATGAACCAATAATATGGCATTTTCCCCCAAAAACCTCAAAATTTGGGTAAATTCACGTGAAATTCACGCAATTATTCAAACGGCCACTTAACGGCCGTTCACGAAGGGTACATGGGCATCTCCTTCGACGGGACAAAGCTCTGGCAGACCTCCTTCGTGCATTTTGCCGTTGGAGACCTAGGGAGTCAAATGCCCTTGGGATCTTGGATCTTGCTGCGCGGATCCGAGAAGAAGGCCATCATTTCCCAATTGGCCGCGGTCTATGACCTGAACGCGGACCTCATCGAGGTGGCGCAGCAGCAAATCCCCGATAAAGGGGGCTACCTGCGTAAGGTGATTCCTTTTTTTATAGCAGACACCAAGGCGCAGGTCATTTTGGGGGGTTGCTCCTCGTTCACAGCCAAAAACCCCGCAGCCACTGTTTGTTGGCTGTGTGGGAAAAATCGGGCAACCATCCTGCACGAATTTGGTTGCGGGATGGGGGTGATTGTCGAGGAGTGGCTCTGGGCAGGGATGATATGCCCAATTGTGCGCCCCCCCCAGCGGCCCCCCGATTATGGCCTGCATGGCGTGCACCGGCAAGTGCACAATGGGCTTTCAGCCCTCATGAACAGCCTCCACACGGTGCATCGGTGGAAGAGGGGAAAGGCCGTGAGGTGGGTGCAATGGTTCTTGGATCCCTTTCGGATCCAGGCACGGACCGCCACCGGTGTGGCGTTGGAAGACGAGAGGAAGGATAAGAAGAAGGCGCCCCTGAAAATCGAGCAAGCGGCGGCTGCAGAGTGGGTGAAGAGTGAGGGATGGGACACCATGTGTGACCATCTGGAGGGGGAGGGCCTCCTGCAGCATGTCGTTGACATGGGGGGGGTCCAGGTGTCCTGGACGGACGCCTTCCGGCAATGGGGAAAGTCCCTGTTGGCAACAAGCGACGTCGTCTGGAAATCCGGACCGTTGCAGTTGCCCGACATGAAAATTCTGCGCACAGAATTGAAAAAAATGGGGGAGGCCCATAAGGCCTGTGAAATGAACGTCACCCTGTGGGCCCATCTGTGGATTGACCACTTGTTGGGATGGGCCTGCAGGTGGGGGCACATTTGCATTTTTGCCGCCTTCAAAGGAGAGGGGCGCCACAAAGCCTTGAAATGTGAAATTTCCAAGCGCAGCTTTCGAGGTGGAAGTAAAGGCGGCTGGGTGTCCAGACTGCGGGGGGCCAGAGTGCGGGTGAAGGGGGGCAAGGGGGATCGCACGCGGAAGGAGTGGGGGGAAGTGATCCGCTCAGATAATCTGGACTGGGGGTTGTATAATAAAAAATCTTTTGTTTGGGAGTCGTCGTGGACGAAGCAAAGGGGGTACATAGCGAATAAGGGGGTCTTCGTCCAGGCCGAACAGGGGTCCCAAGGCATCTATCTGACCTCTATATATGATTGCTATGCCTCCATGGCCCCCAGTTTTGAGCTACGGCTCCCCAATGTATACTAGTTTCATCATCGGGAAGCACATCTCTTGCACATTGTTTTACACATTCTTTTGCACATTCCACAAAAAACGATGGAACAATGCTTTCTTCGTGCCAAGTGTGCAAGGGCAGGTGAGGGACGGAATTTTCAGTGACAACAATAGTGTGCAAGTCGATGGTTGGATCGGTGGGGGGACACTTGGCGACTTGGCGCGCGCCAAGTCCGGACTTTGGCGCGCCAACTTGCGACTTGGCGCGCCAACTTGTGAATTTGCGCGAGCCAAGGCCCGGGAAGCCAACTTTGGGACTTTTTTACCGTGTAGGAGTGTTTTCAGCACGAGAGGGGCATGAAACCCGGGAGTTTTCAGGGTAAAAAGTTTCCATTTACACCAAAAAGGAGGAAAAAATCCCTAGGTAGCCAGTGTAACAACATAATAGACACCCGCCATGGTTTGGCTGCATTCCGAAGCAAGTTGGCGAATGTCTCTTGGCTTCGTAGTTACAATGTGGAGTACCAAGCTGCCTTGCGAGTTCGGCAGAGATGGGTGCACCGATTCACAAAGTGGGCGGCTCTGCAACGCTGATGGGGGGTAGCATTGATTACACCTCATTGAAAGGATCATTGTTCGCGCCGCCAGCTTCTCGGGTTTCTTTGCATGCAACTTCCCGAACGAGAAGCCTACCCCTAAGCTTTAACTTGCCCTAACCCATGGGATCCAATTCATCATGCACCACAAATTTTGCGGGTATGCGGATGAAGAACCCATGGAATCCCAACACGCTGACCATAACCGCATCCGTGTACGGTCGAGGCATTGCGTGAATCAACAAGTTGTTATGCTTCATGGTGTAAACACTTTGTTGGTGCGCCACAATGTCAATTGTTGCATTACTGCTGGCAATCTCCGGGACGAGTGCGACGAGCTTGGGTGAGGAGGGATGAGCCTAACCCTAACCTGGAGCCAATGTGGTGTTGCGGAGGGCCCAACCCTAGCCCTAAATGATGGTTTCCCACTCTTTTCTTTGGGAGAACTCTATGCTAATGGTGGGCCCTTTGGTAGTAAAAGCAAATTTACCAGACCCTAACCCTAATCAAGACTGAATATTGGGACCGAGCTGGTGGGGGAAGGAACATTAGATATGAATGGTGAGGGACACCAATGAGTCACACATTGAAGGCCGTTGACAAAGTGGAATCAGCTTGCAAGTGATCCCCTTCACCACAAGGCCCACTTTCAAGGCTTTTGTGGACTTGTGAGGGGCCAAAATGCCCCAAAATGCCCTCAACATGGGCTCATTTCACCCGTTTGTGCACCCCAAATGGTGTAGGATGAGTTTTGGAAAAATGCGTTTTTGACCCATTTTTGACCCATTTTTGGTCCCAAAATAGCGCAGCTTCAAGGCATTTTGGGATTTTCGGAGGACCAAAATGGGCCACCACAAGCTCAAAACGGTCCAAAAACACTTGTTTTAGCATCACACATGGTCTAGGATCATTTTTGAGAAAAGTCATCTTTTTGCCCCTATTGGACCCTGTTGACCCATTTGGGCACCCACTTGTTTGGGCTTGAGCTTGCAGCTTGCCGCAGTCTAGTGGGCCTAGGTACGGGGGTCTAGGCGTCCATTTGGGCAATTCTAAGGGGTGGAAACCACAAAACATGGGGGGTTGCGGGTGGACTAGGTGCCCTCAGAATCGCGTTTTGAGCCATGTAGCCAAAGATATGGCCTATTCTTGGTTTGTGGCTGTCACCAGCCAATCTGCACAAAATTTGGGGCTTTTGGGGGCCTTTTTGGCCGTTTCCGGGACATATCGTGGAGTTAGAGGGCCGCAAAGGGCTCGTTGACATGGGAAAGTCAAGCCGCACATGGAGTGTACCCACCCTTTCCCTTCGTTTGGCCGTTTTGAATGGGTTCTAGGGCCGTTTTGGCCCAAAAATGGCTGTTTTTGGCCCTAAACTGCAGTTTTTGAAACTGAGGTCCGCCACTTGCGACACCCGTTCCCGGCCGCCACCGTTGAGTTTCTGGCTCATACTTGGTGTGGTTGTCCCTCACACCCATAGGTATCATCCACCAAAATTTCAGCCGAATCCGAAGCACCACGACGGAGTTCTGATTTTTACCCATTTCGCGCGTGCTGCTTGCTGCTTGTTGCTGCTGCTGCTGCTGCTGCTAAACCTGGTTCCCTAGACCCTAAAAAGGGTTATAAAACCAAGACTGGTTCCACCAGCTCGGTGACCCTAACCCTAATGACACATGTGCATGTGGATGTGGGGGGCAAACCGGACTACCGATGTGATTGCAATGGTTGAAAGACATTGGATGATCATCAGTGCACTAAATCGAAGAAATTGACATTGCATTGTGTCCTACATTGTTGCATGATGTGAGCATTTGTCATTTCAGAGGGATTTGGACAGAGCAGGGTGCTGGGATTGCCATCCGTCACGATTTTGCCTGAAAAACCACCCCTAACACTAGGCCAGTGTGAATTTTAGAGATAGCATTTTTGTCATCCCGTAGGGTCCCTTGGGCCATCCGCATCATCTCTTCACACTTAGACTTTTTGTCCGGGATTCCTTGATTTGGTGGGGTAGTGCTCATAAAAAGAGCTGGACGAATGTTTCCCCGCCACTGCTTCATGTGCGGGGTCCCCATGGCCATAGAATTGTGGTGTGCGCTCGGTGGTGGGGAAATCCATGGTTCAATTTCCCCCGGGCCCGGCGCCCCTCCCCCCATACAAAATCAAATGTTGGATGACATGAATAAAAACCCTGCCACCGGCATGGAGAAAAATGTCTCCACTGTACATACACCGCATAGGATAGTTTTGAATGGTCAATTGGTTAGCATGTTAGTTTCGATGATTTTGTCCTCGGAATCCGACTACCATGTGGTACCATGAGAAGGAAAGGATGGGAATAGGGTTAGAGCGAGGCAATCGCCGAGTCCAAATTATAAAATCGCTTCAATAAAACCCACTCTTGTGCGCCACAAGGGCCAAGCATGGAACCATCTTTGGCACCCGTCCACATGCAAGTTTCATGGTCACCAGGTATGGTGCATGCGCGAAAGACGTGGGTGATGCCGCGAAACTTACACCACACATTAATATCACGTGAGCACTTATGACAGATGAATTCACATGCAACCCGGCGTTCTGTAGTCGGTGCCTTGGGCCGTCCCATCTTAGGGAAAGGCATGGGAGCAATAGACAGATCCTGCGAAATAGGGGCATTTTATGCACTTGGGGGAGCCGCATAAGCAGCAACCTTATACTCTTCGCGTCCTTGGTCTAAAGACCCCTCGAGGGAAACGTGGGTCAAGGGACGCTCGTCATAATCCCATGCCGAGTTAGAAGACGCACTCTTACAATCAGCAAGCAAGTCCACCAAGCAAGCTTATTGTTGCGCAGAGGTCACACTAACCTTTCCTGGGCTCCAATCTGCCACAGGTGCAATGGGGGCTACCTGTTCGGGCACGTGAGGAACATCAACAGGTGCAATGGGGGCTACCTGTTTGGGCACATGAGGATATGGATATGGATATGCTGCAGGATGCTACTTTGCATTATGGGCTGAAACGTCAAAAAGGCCGAAAGGGGCAGAAAGTGGTCCTGCACCAAGCTGAACCAACAAGCGACGCTTCAGGTCCAGGTGTAGGCTCCAGTTTCAGGTTGAAGGCGCCAAGATGTCAATTACTCGTGAAGTGGAAATCCCAGGAGGAGCAGGGTGTGCTTAAAGCGCGCGAGGTGTTGACACAGGCCTCCCACCCTTCTAAAAAACCAAATAAGATTATGGGACGCGTCCTTACCCTGTTTTGGAAGACTGTTGTCGCCGTGTTGCGGCCTTGTGAATTATTTTCAATGAAGGACCTCCTGCATGTAATGAAAAAACTTGCAGGCAGCCACGAAAGGGAGAGAAGGTGTTTTGGCTGGAACTGGACCTGGTGGAAATGTTCCCCAGGATCCCAGGCATGCAATCCTGCCAGCCCTGCAGACACTTGTGGACAGAGTGCAGGAGAAAAAATCAACCAGAGGTCCAATTCGGTTCCGGATTTCTAAGGCAGGCAATAGGAGGGCAGATTCGTGCCCAATAGGGAACATCTTAGCTCAGCCGTGCCTGAGCTCTGGTTTAGCTCGTCGGGTGGTGTGTGTGTGTGCATGCGTGTGTGCCGTGAGCCTTTGTACATGTAGAGCTTTTTTGCTTGTTGCCAGCAGACCATAGGTGGTCACACGTAGAGCTTGCTCCGTGACACTTTGGAACGACCCGGTCTGTGGATATGTCTGTTGACGACTTTGCCGCTTTCTCAAAGGGAACAATTTGTTCCCAGTTCATTGATAGTGTTCCCATGCTGGAGATAGCCAGAGCTGCTTCGCAGGTGGAGATGAAGCTGTCGGTGCTGCTGGAACGCAGGTCAGAGTGGGAGGTTAATTTCGTCGCCAAGTACGGTATCGAGTTAGGGGAGGTGGGGCTTGTGAAGATGATCGCCTCATTCTGCGTCATGGCCCAGTGCGACCTGGACGTGGCATCGCTGGGCTTTGTGAAGATGGCACCACCGCCCCCACAGCCGCAGGCGGTGTCGCCGGAACTTTTGGAGCTGAAGCAGTTGGTCGAGGGGCAAGCCGTCTTGATGGAAGGGCTGCGCCGGCAGCTGGCGGAGGTCAGTGCCAAGGCCGAGGCGGAGTCCAAGAGGAAGATGGCAAAGGTCCCGCCGCTATGTAAAGAGGAAGTCGTGAAGGTGAGGGAGTTGGATTCTAAGCCCCAGTGGGTCTTCGCCAGCCTCCTCGCGCTGTCCACTTGACTGTGGCGCAGGGAAGTACCCCAACACGAGTATGTCTCCAAGTACAAGGACAAGGCGAAGTTCACGGACGCCACCCTGGACGAGCTGGCGCCGGTGGTGGACGCGGACTCAGCGGACACGGCAGTATGGCAGCTGGAGTCCATGGATGATGATGAAATCACGCGCCTTCGGGGTTTTGTCCAAGCGGTCTGGATGTTCACGGTGACTAGCCTGTCGGCGTACAGGGGCAAGAAGGGCTTGGACCCCAGGCCAGTCGATGAAGGGTCGGACGCGGCCGAGGAGGCATCCGACGTGCCTGTGCTGTCCGCAGGTTGTACGGGGGCGGCGGATGAGGAGGTGGACGACGGCTGCAAGCCATGAAGGGTAAGTTCCGCATTGAGGGGGGCCGCCGGCTGTATACCGCCAAGCCGGGAGCCGAGCCAATGGACGTTACCAATGCTCCGGTGCCAGCGTGTAGGGCGTGCAAGAACGCCGGGAGGGGAGTGAAACGACATTGGTTTCACAAGTGCCCCGGCTTTGACTGATGGGGGAGCTGCCCCATCCGGCCCATCCCTCCCGGGCCCCGGGGGGCCTTAGTGGTCCTCGGACCGTCGAACTTCCGGGATGGCGAGGACGTGGTCTGGCGCCTGGTGTGGGCAGCGTGGAGAAGGATATGGAAGGAGGATGAAATCACCTCCGTGGACGCGCTGCAGGCATCCTCCTGGGCAAAAAGCACAATGGGTACGTATTGTACCCATTTCCGCAAAATGGCCCTATGGGTGGGCTACACGCCCACATCCGAGCTCGAACAAGCCGCGTGCCGCTACGTTTTCCAGTTGTGGGGACTGGGGTACTCGGGGAGCTCCCTTAAGACCGCAGTATCCGCATTCCGAGCGCTGGAGGAAATGGGATGGCTACCCGCGTTCGTCAGTCGCCGGGTCTGGCGCTGTGCCAAATGGGCGCCCACGGAACCAGCCCTACGACCCGACGCTGGCTTGGACGACCTCCGCAACTTCGCGCTGGCTTGCACGGAGCGACCGCAGTGGACCGTCTTTGGGATGGCAGTCCTGGCGTTCACCTGCCTAATGCGGGTGGGCGAGGCCGCGCCCCTCCGTCGGGGGGGCTCCCGGTGTCGGGGCTTGGCGTTCCGCACGGTCAAGGTGGCACCACGCATCGTACGCAAGCGGCTGGGGAAGTACGCCCAAGCATGGCTGGGCTGGCTGGATGCCCAGGGGGCCACGTCCACTGCCGTTGGAGCACAGTTCTGTCCGCAGGGCCCAGCTTACATGCAGTCGGTCATGGCTGCCGCGCTCGGGGGCAGCGACAACCCCCACGCCAGGTGGCACGCATGGAGGCGGGGGGGCTCTGCGGCCCTGCGATGGATGGGGCTACCCATCAAGTGGCTGGCCTGGTGGGGGCGGTGGCTGTCGGAGACGGTGGCAGTCCACTACGCCGACGCACCCGACGACTTCGTCGTCACGTCCGAGGCTGTCCTCCCCTGGCCCTCTGACGACCCAACAGGAGAGTTCGTATGGCGCACCGTATCCCTCCGGGACGTTTTCCCGAGGGAGCTCCTGGAGCTCTGTGTCCCTGACGCCGATGAGCTCCCCAAGAGGGGAGATGATGGGGGTGGGTCGGCGGGGGGTCGGGGTGGATCGTGCACAAGAGAGTCCGCGGGCTCTGCCACTGAGGCGACTGCTGGGGACCAGGACCGGGCCGGCACACGAGGCCAGGGGGCCCCTCCGGCCCTTACAGCTATTGACGGGTCCACAGGTCGCGGGCGCCGGCCGCGGGGAGACGGGGGGGGGGGGGAGTCATTGACGTGGATGCGGACCCCCCACCTGCCTCTGCAGCAGGCTCCACGAGGAGGCGGCACACTGACGAGATGTACTCCAAGAGACGTGCGTGTTTTGCCTCCTGTTTGCGTGTTTGCTTCTGGTTTTAGCTAAACGGTGTCCTTCTGGGAAATGAATACTACAGACATGTTTCACTTTGTACAATTTGATCTGGAGTGTCATACGAAGTTTGTCTGTCTGTCCAGTATTCTAAACCAGCTGGCTGGTGTGCCAATCGGTGGATCAGCCTCGGCACAATTGGCCTGCCTTACCTTGGTTATGCGTGAACTCGAAATGGCCAGGCCCATCCCTCGCACGCCCCATGTGCCGTACAGAGATAATTTTTTGACCCGAATTATCGTGAGGCGCAGCAAGAATGCGCCCACCTGGGAGATGGCGGTGCAGCGAAAGACAGCACAGGTGCAACAGGCAGTGAAGAAGATTACAGGTATGGATGTAACCATAGAACAGTATGGGCCTGAAATTAATTTCGTGGAAGCCCGTCTGAGACCCCTGCACTCTGATGACTATATACGACTGAAATCTGTGACCGTTCACGCACAGCCAGGTGACTCCACGCCAGGGCAGTTTACAAAAATGCTGTCCCCAACAGCACCAAATGCACAGCCAACCACAACCACAACCTGCCCAAAAATAAAAGTGATGAATTCCTCAACATTTTGAAATGGCGCATACTTTTCAACCACTACCGCCACCCCATGCGCTGGTATGGCCGTCTCATTGGCCGGTGCCTCACGCTCCTTGTGAATCTCTGCCCCATCTACCTCCCCAGCCTAGAGATGCCCCACACTAAAGAGCTCCTCCCAGCCGTTAGGTATTGGAACTCCTGACTCCAAGAGCACGCCCGTGACCCCCGGTGCGGACCTTGCTGTGTCTTTCTGGGAGTTGGATGTGAAAGACATGTTTCCCTCCCTCAATCGCACATCTGTGTACGATGCGATCATTTTCATCCACGACCTGATATGGGAAAAACTAGTCCACACACGTCATGCTAGAGGTGATTGTATGGTGTTTTACATCAACCGTTTCGATAAACATTTAGACCGCGTCGGAGGGGGAAGCGACCGCAAACTGTTCCATAACATCACGTTCACGGATGTCAAAAAATTTGTGAAATTTGATCTTGAAGCCAACGACCTCTTCCTCCTGGGTTCCACACTCATGCGCCAACTGCGTGGTGTAGCTATTGGCGGCACATGCTGAGCGCCCCTAGCCTATGGTTTCTGCATCCAGCGTGAACATCTATATTATCAAACGGTTCGACCATATGCACTACATCACCGCACCCAACTCCACCCCCTCCACCTGCCTGCCCAGCCCATACGGTTCCGGGACAATCTCGAAGGTCTGAAATTTGAAGGTCAGAATACACACGCTACAGCAGTCATTTGAAGGAATGTATAACCTTGATCACCAGGTTGAAGGGGAGGGTGATGAGTGGGACTCCCTCCAGTGCCACATGCACTTGCACCGACCACAGGGGGTACAGCAAATCTCCCTCACGCCCGCTGACAAAAGTCGAAAATTTATGAACGACCACCATAGGTGAAACCGTTATCCAGACCGCAACTGTGCCAAGGCCCTGCGTACACTGCGCTCACTTGTCCCATCCCAGGCTAAATGGGCCACGTATTTCAGGGTCACGCCTTGTGATCTACAGCATAACTTCGAGGTGGTGCAAAGGGAAATGGTCCGCAAAGGTTATGCCCACTCCCGATGGAAACCGCAGCTTGCACGACACCTATCAAAATGGGGGGTGGAACGGCCTGTGCTGCATGCCTCAGGACTGTAACATGCCCTACACGCGCTCAGGACCGCCTACAGCACCGCCACTGGAGCTAGGGCCCGAGCATCCACTGGACACACGCGCCCACACAGCCCAGAACACACCCTGTACACACAGCCTACACTGCACCACACACCAGGCCGACATCCAGACCATGTCCTGCACCGTGCTTCGCCCTGAATCTGCCCCACTCTCCTTTCCCTGCCGCACCTTGTGTGCCTTGGCCCTGAAATTCCTCCGGTAGCCAAGAGTCATATGACTTTACGATTTTGGATTATTCATAGGGTTAATGGGGTGATATTGTACAACAGGAAGCACACGTCGCTCTGTGAACCATCCGCATCTCTACAGAAAGCTTTCGCTCAGGCCACTTGGCTCTTTTGCATGTGCTTTGTTTGCTTTGCTCTTGAGTCGTGGTAACCAGAGCCTCCGTTGAAGCAGAGACGGTAGATTATCCAAGACGGTTTAGTGAAAATCAATGACGCCCAACATGGCATGGGATGCGCTGTTCTAGGGCGTGGTGCGGAACCCCCCCAATTTTGGGGGTTGTTATTATGGTTGGAACCCGGAATTTCACATGTTACATGGGTGCAGCGCCACCAACAAAAAGCAATAGCTATCGTGTTGATCTGTGCACTCAACAGACATGCCCCTGATATGGGTGGGTACATAACTCACGCGATAACTAGGTTATCGCGCGATAACCCACGCGATAACTAGTGCTCTAACCCCGTAACCAGTTAGAGCACAAAAAGACCAAATCACAAAAAGTGCAAAACGGGCAATACCGAGCAAACGAGACATGCAAGGCACATTGTTGCATCATAGCATTCGGCCACAGGGTTTTTTTCAGAATTGCACTTGTGTTGTTCGCAGGTTGCCATCGTGGATTGGGTGAGGTGGAAGTGTGAAATGAAAAAGCTTTACAGATGGGTTGCAATGCATGGAAACTGCTATCATGCAAGTATTTTGCAAGCACAATGCCACATGCACGGTGAATGTTACATCGGGTAGGAACATTTTAGAAATCGCTGTCATGTGGAATTCCATGTTGATATGTGCGCAGTGCGCGCCATGCACAGTACTAGTATGCAGAATTTGCAGTGAGGCCACATATATGAATTACAGAACAATGGGGTGAGTGCATTTCCCCTCGCGTACATCTTGCATACGGTTACAAAAGTCATCGAACAAGGCTGTCTTCGTCTTTGTAACAGAGGTAGTTCTTCCCACTAGCTTAATTCCCAACCTTACCAATGCCCATGCAACAACACTATACACCAAAACTTGAGCGAAACCCACCTTTGCACCCTTCCATGTGTGCCCATGTGTGCTGAGTTTGATTTCAGCCTTAAGGGATCGCCACCTGCCCTCCAAACCATGACACAAGAAGGGGTACAATGTGCCCCAACGAGTCAAAAATTGAGGTACGTGGCAAGTCCACACGTGACCCCATACTGTGCCCTTCGCCTGCAAAGCATGTAGAATCTTACGCAGATTGGATGCTGCTTGCGAAACATCAACAATGTCTGTTGCAGTGGGTTTTGGGTTGTAGGCTACCTTGAGCATAGTGGTTGTGTGTTCAAACATGGCGGATAGAAGTTTGTGGGTTGCCACTGGCACACCATTGAAATTCCGCGTTTGACCCTGCGCCCTGCCCCTTAAGACATCAACAATGTCCAAGTATTTCGCTTGCATGAAGAATTCCACTATGGATGGATGGATGGATGGATCGTTGCAGGTAGTCAGGTTGCGTTGGATCGTCAGCATCTGGTGCAGCGGCAGGTTGGGCATCTGGCCCATAGGAGGAGAACATGTGCGTCCAGGTTTTTCTTGACATGCCACATTCATTTATTAGGAAGTTCTCCACCAACGGCATCTCAACTGTGTACAGTACGTTGACCACACCATGTGCACAATCAGGGGGATGTTGCTCCACAGGGACAGATGGAAGCAGGGATGTCAATGTGCAAAGGAATGTCCACACCACTTTGAACCAAGCACTCATCCATCCTCAAACAGGTGAAAACCTCTCGGTGTATTGTACACTGGACATGGTCAAAGTGTATGTTCGCACGCTGTTTCCAAAGGTTGATGCCACATCCCTCTTGGAGGATGAAACAGCGGTGTGGCGGTACCGCTTGTCCATTGGTGTCCTTGGGGCCGTTGCATGGCTGATCGCGCGTGGACAGTGGCCCTCCGACAGTGGGCAACTGTGCACAGGTTTGGCAGAAAGCATGAAGACATTGTTTAGTGCCCCCTCAAAGGAATCTTCTGCCAACCCTGCAGCCCAACCTGCTCCTCCCTCCCCAGCCCTTGCGGATGTCATCCCACGCACCCCCACAACCAAAGGGAACAAGAAACCAGCAGCCAAGAAACAATTGAGAGTACAGGCACCAGAGGATGACTGGCGGCCTGCTGATAAATGGTCCATTGTTAGGTCAAGGGATATTAATTTGGGACGAACCCATGACTGGATGAGTCGAGTGATCAGGCCGCATGACGGTCGTGCAGCCGACAACACGTTCGACTTGCCGCGCGAAGCACGCAAGTGGAGTGAATACGATCCCAGTCAGATGGAGGAGGGCCTTCTGTGCGGTGTGTACCAGTGGTTTGTGGAGCCCTTGACCAGCATTCCCTTGCAGGAACTTGCTGCAGTGTGCAGGGCTGTGCAACCACTGGAGCAAGAGGTGGGTGATTACATTGGTTGGTTGGTCACCCAGAACGCCTCAAAGAGATTGCCCAACAAGGGGTTTGTGGAGCTGTCGGATGCGCAGAAATGGGCTGACAGCCCAGAGTACAACCGCTACCAGTTGGGTGGGGGGGGGGGGAGGACAAGGACAAGGAGAACAAGGACGGAAAGAAGAAAAGGGGTGGGGGTAAGGATACGTCGGGGGGCGGAGGCAACAAGAAGAAGAGGCGCAGTGCCAGCAAGAAAAGGCGCAGGTCTGGTTCTGTGACCTCCGACACCTCTGCCTCTGACTCCCGTTGTTCAACATCAGGTTCTGATTTGGGCTCTGATGAGTCCGTGGTCAGTGTTGCTTCTATGCGCCGCATGATCAAGTCTGAGATGGGACAAATCAAGTCCGAACTCAGATCTGAGAGTGGCTTGGTAAGTGGCACTAGAGCCGCTGGCCCTGCCACAGACTTGTCCACGGCTGCTAGTGAGGACATTTTGCGCTTGCAGTTGGAGCATGTTGTTATGGTGATGTCTAATGAACAACCAGAGAATATAGAAACAGGCAGCAGGCTCTGGAAAAGAGCAAGGCTGCCACGGCACTCCATTGATAGGGAGTACAGGCGTCTCACAGGTGCTCCTATGTCTGATGAGTTCTATGATAATTTCAAGGCGCAGCTTCCCTTGGAGTTGCAAGAGGCGGACAAAAAGCAATAGACTGGTTTAGCTGCATGATGTCCCATCGCCGCATTGCTGTTTGCCCCGCGCATGTGTTGAATCCCCTGCACTTTCTGAGTTGTGTCATTTGTTTGTATGCATGCATAATCTATACACAGGCTACAGAGTGCGTGCACAGAGCACATATAGACATGGAAATCAGCGTCACGGCAAGTTCTGCACCCATGCTGTGCGCGCACACCTCGTGCAGGAATCAACGTGAGTGGGTATTGTGCACAGCGTTGAAAACAGCATGATGCAAGATTAGTGTACGCAGGCAACAGACAAACTGGTGCAGAAATCAACATGACCCCAGTGCAAAACACCACATATGGGTGGGTATATATCGCGCTAGTTATCGCGCGATAACTAGTTATCGCGCGAGTTATCGCGTAGGTTATCGCGCTTCATTTTCTCTTGTTCCATGTTTCCCCTCTTCGCTTTAGCTCTCAAATTCTTTGTAATGGCCCTTGCTGCTGCCCACGCTTGGTGCTCTAACTGTGTTCTAACTCTGTTCTAACTCTGCTCTAACTCTTTGAACCCCCCCCCAAAAAACCACCCCTACAATGAGGGTTGTGTGGGGAAAGAAAGGGGATGGGGGGTTTTTGAGGGTGCCCAATCCATTTTTTTTAGGTGGTTTGCCCCAAAATTGAGGCTAGGTGGGTGTTCCGGAAATTGTGCTCTAACTAGGGGTTCCACACCACGCCCTAGAACGCTGCATCCCACAAGGCATGCACAACACTATCGTAGTACACTGGTGGGGGCGACGGCTAACCTGGGACAGGTAGGGGGAGTCCTGCACTGCAAGGGCCACCCCAGCTCAGACTGGGAACCAACGTTGAGGGCGCATGCGAAGCGGTGGGACATTCCCTTGCCAGCCCAATGGTCCCCACTGCCGCTGGGGCCGTGCTCGCAGATTTTGGTCAAATACCTGGCCCATACGGGCCGTGAGTGACAGCCAATTCTACCCCAGGACCTGGCCCTGGGGTCTCAGGGACCCAATATACCAAGGTTGCATGTGTCTTTGTATGCCGGATCAATGTACGGTTCTTTGATGTTGTCCCATGATTGTGTACCATGTTCTCACACGTGCTACCTTTAGGGAATGTCCAAGAGCATAAATTAATCAGAATGTGTCTTATGGTTTCCTAATATCGAGGAAATGCAGTTTGCTGCTACACTCACACGCATCTCTATGCACGGTGTCCTTCAGAAACCTATGGTTGTGGTCGCTTTGTTTTGCTGACGCTTGCCTGCAATTCTTGCGCCCCATCCACCTGACGACGAAGTACACGGTGAGCGCTCCGTTGCCCTAAACAACGGTAACCCCCAAAGCCAAACCCAAAGCCCGCAAAGGCAAGGAGAAGGCAACAAATCCTCCCAAAAAACAAAGAACTATGAACTTTCCTCAAGATTTTTTTGGCCGGTGTCTAACTCCACCTCCAGGGCCATGTTCACGATAGCTTCAACTCCAGCTCTAGCTCAAGCTCTAACTCAAGTAGTCTTCCTCAGTTTCCGCCCGGTTCTCTACCGCCTATTCCGCTATCATTGTTTGGTACTAACATGTTTCCGAATTCGTTTGGCATGAGTGTGGTACCCCAAGTGCCAAGTTTCCCAAGAATGCCTCGCATGTCTTCAAGGACTTGCAGTAGTTGATGTACCGGTTGGGCAACTTTCCAAGTCAACAGTGAGTATGAGGTGATGATACAATGTGCTTTGTGTTGTGTGATTGTTTGGGGAAGCCTATGGGGACATGCATTATGAATTGATGGTGAGGGGGAAAACTAGAGTAAAACCGTAGTAAAAAACAAAAAGTACAAAAGGAGGGTGCCTACCCCGCGTCCCCCCCGCGTCCTCCCCCGCGTCCCCCCCGCGTCCCGCTGAACCGGTTTTTGCCCCCAAAACCCACATTCAATAGAAATGTCTAAAAGAACATCTTTTCAATTGAATGTGAGTTGCAACGGCGCATACATTTTCTATTTAATTTTGTGAACTTCGAATTGAGTCGCAAAGTCATGTATGAGCCTGCAGGTGTGTGGCCACACACCCCTGAAGGTGCCCCACCTGCGGAGCATGTAGAATACGAAGTTCCAACAGGGGTCCTCGAAGACGATAGTGCGAATGAGGACGATGAGGAGGAGGATGCAGATGTTGCTCACGGCTCTGGTTGTGCAGCACAGAATGATGCAGGTGCAAGCACCTCAGAACAAAGTGTACCTACTCTGTCCACTGGTTTGACGGAGTGGCTACAACAAGGCAGAGAGCGCTCAGCTCCATCTGACCGGTTACATGTGTGGCAGCCACGCCTAACGCGTTATGAAACCGCTAGGCTCCGCAATGACATGGCATTGAGTGCATCCGAGTTGCATCAATTTCTTCATACGGACGCTGATTGAGAAGCCCACCCGGTGACACCCAATGGGTGATGCAATAACCCATTACATTACATCCGTTTGTATCTGCATGTGCTCTTTTATTTTTTGTGTGCCTCAGTGCACCCATTCCATTGCACTGAGCTTGCCGCGGCAAACTTTTTGTGCACTCTGACCTCTCTCAGGCCTCTGGTGCATATGTGCAGTGTTTTCAGCACCCTGGGTTTTAATTGGAATTGTGTACAATACACGCTGTCTTCGGTGAACTTCGGCTCGCCATGAACGCTTCGCCCGTAGTCAGGCCGCTTTGGTGCAATGCTTTCGGCGGGGGACCGCCATGCCTTAAAAAATGCAATAACCCATTACATGTTTCCATGTAAAGCACTTGTACCATGGAGTATCAGTAGCATGTTGCAAGACTTGTTGCTTTTGTGTGGTACTGCAAACCCGCACCGGTCGCCGGGGGGTGCCTTGGGCAACTCATGTGCGTGCAAGCGCCTATCTTGTAGATTTTCACGAGTAGTTCAAAGAGACATGGGGCTGTGGGGGTTTAGGGCCCCGAAAAAGGCTGCAAAATGGGCTACAAAAAACTCCCCGTTCCGTTCCCTCCCCGCGCCCCCCCCCGCGTCCTGTCCCCGCGTCCCCCCCGCGTCCCAGGCACCCTCAAGGGAATGGAAAAGAAAAGAAAGATGATGAAAAATTGGTCCAATTTCACAGTATGAATACTCAACATCAACTCGATAAGAATTGCCAACTCGTTAGGAATGGAGGTGCTACTTATGTCATTAGGCACGGCTTATGTCACTACCTGCCCCGGTGAAGTTTAGGTGCTGCTTGTAATATCCACGTCGGACTGTTGCTTCTCTACGTGGTACGGAGTATGGGATAGGGTGATTTGCCGAACTCCGAGCGTTTTCCGCCCGTGGGTCACAGTCGCGTCGATTTCTCAAATTGTTTTTTGGGATCTGCAGGATTTTTCTGGATAGATCTACAGATTGAGAGCCAGGCTATCGATTGATGTAAAAAAATCTAGATTTGGTGGTAAAAATCGCCAGATATACCGTGGGCAACAGAGCCCTCTCAGGGGATGCGCTAAATGAGGCATTTGCCAAATGGCGAGCGTATTCGCCGCAGGTCACAGTGACGGTTCGTTTGAGCGCTACATAGCACCAAATCTTGTAAATTGTGGTTCTACGGGTAGCTACGGACCCAGGCTAGCTAGGAGGGACGGATCCTGTGGGTTTTTTCTGGTTGGGCTCTTTTTCTGCCTTATCGGCAAATCACCCCAGCGCGGGCGGTCTTCAGATGATCGAGCTTCGCTCAGACTACCCGTTGGATCATCACGTGTCTGCATGGATGGTCCGGGAAATCGTGGATCATTTTGCTAGAGCCGCAGATCATTTTGTTGGGGGGGCGGGGGGTTTGGACCCCCGCGGATCAGTGATCCGCGGGCTACCTACTGCACATTGTTTTTCCAAGCGACTACATAGTGAGGTGAAAGGGTAGGGGGGAAATGGGTTAGAAGGTGCGAAGGCCTGCTAGCCCAGCTACAAGACTGCTACAAGGAGGTGATTGCTGTATCGCTGAATCGGGCTAGGGGAGGAGGGTGCACACACACACAGCCGTCAATGAACAATTTGCCGTTGGTTGAAAAAAGTGATGCGTGAAAACTACTTTATAAATCAACTTGATTTGTCCGGTTAATGTCTGTATGACATCTGTTGAGCCTTTGCTTGTTGCCTTTGGCATTGCGTTGCACACACACACACACACACACACACACACACACACACACACACACACACACACACACACACACACACACACACACACACAGACATACGGTGCACAGGCAACTCGCCCTGCAGCCACTTTCCCCCACCAAAGTGCGGGATGAAGTTGCCGCCCCAGTTGGGCTTGCACCGTTTCCCAGGCCCTCTATTAATTGCTTTTTTGTTTCATAAAACTTCTTATTTTACGATTCTACGTATTTGGCTAGTACGGTGTCATGTGGCTTCAATCCATACATCCTGAGATGTACACAGGTCACTCGCACCACCTGCTAGACAGGAGATGTGTGAAGGAAGATGAGGAGTTCACAGGAGAGCAAAATATTTGTTTTTGCCTCTAAGACGGGGGGGGGGGGGTATAGGGGGTTTTTTCCAATGAAATTTTGTGAATGGCTACCGGCGGCTGCTGAATTGCTGAGCACCCAGCAATGATGCCCCTTCGTGAATGCCTGAGATGTATGCACTCCCTTGTGCATGGCAATTGGTCAACCACCCGACGACAATGGTACATTGCTGCAGTAGCACAACTCAACCTGCAGCAACATTTCCAAGACAAAAATCTGATTGTTATCACAGACTCAGAGTGGGTTTTTAAGGGAGCCACGCTACGTGCCCGTAAGTGGCGTGCACGAGGTTGGCGCACAAAGGATGAACCAGTAGAGGTACCCCCCCCGTTGCCTTGCACCTCACCAGGTACGGCAGCCATACTATCCTCTTATAATAGCACACCGGCACAAGTATGCCGCCGATTGTTGAGCTGACACTGATGACAGTCACACACAAGTGCACGCGCCGAATCAGCCCAGAATTGCGTTGTCCCCGACTAGAGCAAACTGCAAGCACAGTCCAGGCACACCAAATTTTGGCTACCTGGGGCTCGGCCCCATAAGCTCGCCGTCACAGTCTCCCACCCTCTCTCAGCTAAGATCAGAGCCAATCCCTTCACCTTTCATCACTGCGGTTGGATCGAAGGTAGACTTAGGAGCCCGCTCCACGACATCCTTCTCCACGGATGTTAGTACACAGCGAGTGGCTCGCGCAAAACTGAATAAAAGGTGCAAGCGCCGTACCCCAGCACCCCGCATAGGCGTCAGGATGCCACACGCCCCGACCAAACACACATGCATGCAGAGTGCCCTCTACCAAAGACCCCGGACACCCGCAGCACCACCAAATACAACCCTGATCGCTTTGCGGAGCCCAGGATGCAACACAGCTCCCCCCCATCTTGCGGAAAGCCTCCGAGACGTGTGCAGGGTTTGCCAAGGCACCATCTAGAAGTGGAAGGCAGCACAGGCAGCAGGTGAGGTGGGGCTATAAGGGGGGGGGGAGGAATGTGGAGCGGCTGGTCCATGCGCATCGTCGCAATGTGCACCCACATGGTCCGGTTGCCTGGAGGCCGAGTGGCTTTGCCTCATCTTCTCAGGTCCCATGATGGCCGACTGCCGGGCACAGCTCCGGTCCATCCTTTTCTTGTTGGCGACGCCATGGCTCGCCTGGGGCTGGGGCGTCCCCGGCCCCCGTTCTGCGGGGGACGTCCCCTCCCCCCTCCCCATCGCCCCCCAAGTCACCCCAGTGCAATGGAGCACCGCCCCCGGGGCAGTGCCACACCCCAAGCCCCCCCCAGGGGCCGTGCTGGAGGATCCCCTTCAGAGGGACTCCTCGGCGCCGGGGACCGGGTGGGTCATCATGCAGCCCCAAGAGGCCCCACGTGCCGCGGGGGGCCCTGTGGCGGTCCTGAGTGGCCCGCCGGCCATCAACGCGTGCGAGGACCTGCTGTTGGACGCCACCCACTCCCGCATGGCCCCCGGCGGCGCCCTCACATGGCAGGTGGCGCCGGGCCCCGGGGCCACCCCCGGGGGGGCCCTGGCGCAACTGGAGACGTACCTCGCAACGCAGGTACGCCCGTGGCATGCGTTTGGGCGGGGCCCCCCGCGCGGGGGCCGCGGGGGCGGGGGGTGCAGCGTTGGTCAACTTGGCGGACTGCCAGGCCCATCACCCGACGAAGCCGAACGGGGGGGGGGGGGATCTGCGGCGGGACGGGCCGGAGCGAAAGGCCGGAGGGCGTTCGGAGGCCGGAGGGCGTTCGGAGGTCGCGCATGACCGGGAAAGTGGGAGTGGGGGGTCCGTTTGATGGGCGTTTGGTGATGGGCCAGGCCCGTCCTCCCTGAGGCCCTTTGAGTCCTCCTTTGCCTTGCATTTTGCTGAGCAACTGGTCCGACCATCGAACGGTTTTGGACGCGGCGGATCCGTTGCCCGGCCCCTTGAGGCCCCCGCAGTTTGAGTGGCAGGCCAAGGGGGGGCGCCCTCGTGCCCTCGTGCCAGGGGGCCCAGGGGATGTGGGGCATGGGCTGAGGGAAGGGCTGGTCTGCGGTGAGGCCGGGGAATGCGCAGAGGACGTGCGCGGGGCTCTTGGGGGGGGGGGGGGGGCAAAAGGCTGCGTCGCATGGCCACGTCCCGGGACAAGCGCATCCCACTGACTATTCCTTTCTTCATCGAGGCCCAAGGACCCCACGAGGGGTGCGTGCCTTCCAGGCCACACCCCCGCCCCCCGCCCACCGTCTCCGGGACGGCCGACCCCCGGAGTAGTCAAACAGGACAAGTCATCCGGGGGCTCCGTTGACACAACCACAACACGTTCGGGCCCACAGAGGGTCAGTGCAGTGGTGAGAGGCCAATAGGCGCCGCCAAAGGCACACACTCAGATACCGAGGCCTTGTGCCAACCCCCCCCCCGCCGCCGCCGCATGCACCGCAGTGAAGTACCAACACACGTGCGACCCCCCCCCCCTCCCCCTACACTGTGTCACCGCGTCACGTCGCCCCTGCGACCCATGGCCCTCCGCCTACGGGGGCCCCGGCCGAGCGCTGGGATACCGTGGCAGTGTCAACCAACCAACCCCCTCCCCCCCTACGCTCTGCGAGCCAAGGGACCCAGCGCCCGAGGCCGCCCACGCCAAACCCAGACCCACCCCCGCAGACCAATATCCCGATGGCTTGGGCCCAAATCCCCGCTGAAGCCCCCCCCCTGTTCCGCGTCAAGGGCCGGCGTGGCTTCGATAAGCGGCTCTCGGGGCTGGCGGTAGTGCACATCGGGTCTGGCGTGTGTCTTTCGGAGCCGCGGGGCCCCGGCCGATTCTCTCCGCCGGCCGATGCGGGACTTGACAGACTTTGGGGGCAGACAGTGTCCCGCGAGGGCCGCGGTGCTGCGGCGTGCCCCATCCGCACGAGGGCCGGTGCTGAGTCAGAGCCGCGCCGGGGGAGTAGGGGGGCGTGCCGTGCAACGGGGGGAAGGGGCCGCGGGTCGTGTGGTCTGTGGCGGGCGAGGGGCGTCGGGGTCACCCCCCGACCCACACCCCCCAGGCCATTGCCCGCCGGACGCGTGTAATGGCCAGGGGCCCGGAAGGGCACGGCACCGCCCCCCCCGCCCCCGTGCCACACCACACGGACGACGCCGGCACAGCGCTCCGTGCCCCAGAAAGTGTGCGCCGTGCAGTCCGAGGGTTGGGGGGGGGTGTCAGACCCCCCCCCCCCTTCGCAGGAGATGCTGAGTTGTTGAGCAGGGACAGCACTTGTGGGCAGGGGGACAGCGGGCCCCCCGGTACCCCTCCCCTTCCCCAGGGGCTTGGGACTGGCACGGCGCACAACGCTTGTGGAGGGGGGCAGGGCTTACAAGTGATTGGGCACAACCAACGGTGCGCCGCTAGCAGGGCAGCCTCAGAAAACGGGCCAAATGGGCCCTCATGCGCCGGGGTCAGAACTGCGAGGCTCGCGGATGTATCTCGTGAACGCAATCCACCGAACTCCCTAAGCACAGCCCCGGGGGGGGGGGGGGCGTTGCCACGCCGGCCGCGTACGTGTGCCGGTGGGTCCGTGCGGGTGTCGGCGATGGACTGCGGAGATGCACTCCCCCCGACCCCTCGGCCCCCGGACCAAAAGGGAGGGTGTGGGGGGTGGGCTCGGTCGTCCGGGGGCATTCCGGGTCATGGGCGGCGAGGGCGGGCCACGTTGCAGTGCTCCTGCAGGGGCACGATGCCCCCGCACTGCGACGCTCATCGGATGGGGATCGGGCGGGCGATGGGGGGGTGTGAGTCATGGGCCATGGACCCCCGGGGCTGACCGTACCCCCCCCCCCCACCCCCCCACATGACCGTACCCCCCCCCCCCCCACCCCCCCACACGCCGGTGCCGGCGCAGGGGGGCAGAGTCTTCCTTTTGGAGGGGGGGTCCGAGGGGGTGGGGGGGGGGCCGCCTCAGGAGACCCTGAGTTGTTGGAGGCGCCGAAGGGGCCGAACAAATTATTTTGGCCTAAATTGACTTGCGCTGAAGGCGCCAGAGAATTGTTTTCTCAGTAACATCCATCAACAGTCCTCCGGACCACGACATAGGCCCGTGGGCCGATGGGTCTGCCTGATTTTTCGCAAGACACTTCCGGGGCTTTGTGCTCGTGGCCGCGCGGGTCGCGCTGCGGGCGTTGCTCGCGCTGCCGAGGGCAGCCCTGGCATGCCCACCGCCCCCCGCGCCATCGTCCTCAGGACCAACAGCCCCTCCTCCGCGTCCCCGCGGCCCTCCTCCCGCCGGGCCCCTACGTCTTCGCGGTGCGCCTCGTCGACCGGCACGCGACGGACGCCGCCAGCCGGGCCGTCCTCAAGCGCCGCGACGACCCCCCGGGCCTCCGCGTGCGGCTGCTCAGCGCCCCGGTCCAGACCGTCCGCGGCGCCGCGGCCGTGCGGATCGCGGCGCGCGCGGCGGTCGTGGGGGCCTGCGGGAACGCCAGCGCGCCCCCGCCCGCGGCCGCGGTGGCGTACGAGTGGACGTGCGCCGGGCTCCCGGAGGTCGGGGGCTACGACACGCGCACGGCCCCGACGCTGCGGATCCCGCGGGGCGCCCTGGGCCCCGGCCGGACGTATCACTGCGTGTGCACCGTCGCCCACGGGGGCCTGCGCGCGGCCGTCAACGCCAGCGTCGTCGTGCAGCCCAGTCCCCTCGTGGCCACCATCGCCGGGGGCAACTTCACAATGGCGCGCAGCGGGTGTGCCCCCCCCCTCTGCACCGCCGATGAAGTGGTATGAAGTGTGCGGAGGGGCGCCGGGGGGTGACCTTCTCAGACCGACCGGGTCCCTCCACCGCCGCTGTGCCCCCCCCCCTTTGCGGGTGCACCGCCAAGTCTAAGCGCCGGGACGCGGTCTGGCCGTCTGACCACAGTTTTGATGGTCAGAAACGTAACACAACGTGAGTGTGTGTGTGTCTGAGGGACAGAGGGACAGAGGGGCTGTGTCATGTTTGGGAGGCGTCCCCCGGGCCCAGAACGACGTGTGATGTGTGGTGCTGCAGGGCACCGCCGTTTTGTTGTGAGGTGAGGGTCAGGGCATGCCCCATGCCCTTCCCCCGTGGCTTGGCTGGTGTCGCACCGCCGTGTTCAGGCACTGGGACGCGGTCTGACCGTCGTTCTCCGGACTTTCCTGGGGCTTGCGGAAGAGGGGGAGAGGGGGACGGCGTTGCGCTTGGGATGGGCATGGGCCGTGTGGGGGGGCGCCCCGGCCAAGAGGGGCACCCGCCGATGATGTGGGGGGGGCATCGCAGGGGCTGGACAGCGCTGCCCCGCAATGCCCCGGGGGTCGTCTCGGGTACTGTGAAGTGGGCGGCCCATCTTTTGGGACGGAGGCAACACAAGACAACGAAAGGGGACCCGCCGGTGGTGTCGTGGATGTGTGGCACCCTCCGAGCCAAGGGCCGAAGGGGTCGGTGAGCGGGGGCATTCAGTCCATCAAACCCCCAATCCCCAGCCCCTGGGCCCTGCGGTGCATCGGAGCAGCGCCCTCACTGTCTGGGGCATGACTGAAAGTGAGGCATCACCGCCGCCGGGGGCGAGGGGGGGGGGGGGGGCACCGAGTGCAGCGCACGCCCCACGCGCCCCCACATCAGCCTCACCCGCTGAGTCCGCACGGCCCTACGCCCCACGCGCACGGGGGGTGGCCGCCACGAAGGGGGGGGCCACAGGGGCCGTGACCAGCCCCACCGCACGTGGGGCAGTCCCCGCCGCGCGGACACGCGGACGTCTCGTGCGGGGGAACAGGGGCAGGGGGGCGCCGACGCACGGGGGCCGGGGCAGCACCGCAGCGGCAGGACACACCCTCAGGGGCCTGGGGGATGGCAGTGGACAGAGCGGGAGGGGGTGAGGCAGAGGGCGGCGTGGGACGCTGGGGGGGCGGCGGGGGGCAAAGGGCCCCGGTCGGCTCTGCCCAGCCACCGGGTCATGTCCGGTGGGGCCCTGTGCCTGTGGGGGCCTCGGGGGCTGAGGGGGTGTGTCTGCGGACCGTGACCCCCCGGGGCTGACACGGGGGCTGTGCACCGCCCCCCCCCCCTCCCCCACGAAGGCCTCCCCCCCCCCTCCCCCGCAGGACCCTCCGATTGGACGCCAGCGCCTCCCATGACCCGGACGCCCCCTGGGCCCCGGCCCCGCCCTCCGCCTTCTCATGGGCCGCGTGCGCCATCGCGGCCCTGGGCAGCCCCTGCGCTCCGCTGCCGGACGAGGGCGCGTGGGGGGCGGCGGTGGGGCGGGCCGGGCCAGTGCTGGTGTGCGCAGGCGACTGCACGGCCCGGCTCCCGGAGGGCACCGTCCGCTTCACCGTCACGTTCGCCGCCGGGGCCAAGGCTGCGGCCACCGCGGCCGTCGACGTCTCCCTCCGCGACCCCACGCCCCTCACCCTCCGCCTGCACCTCCGCCACGGCCTCGCCCCCGGCGGCGCCCCGGCCCCCGTCTACAGCCCCGGCGGCGACCTCCGCGCGTTCGCTCTGGCGACGCTCGCGAACGGCACGGCGCCCGGGGCCGGGGCGGTCACGCATCGGTGGTCCATCGACCCCCCGCTCCCCGCCCCCACCGACGCCCCCCTCGGCTACGACTCCCCCGCGTTCCGCGTGCGGGCGGGCGCGCTCACGGGCGGCGTCACGCTCCGCGTCACCGCGACCCTCGGCGGGTACACCGCGGCGGCCGCGGCCGTTGTGGCGGTGGACCCGCTGCCGGCGCCGGGGCAGCTGCTGTGGTCGTCGTTGCTGCCCCACAACCGCCTCCTGGGCACCCCGCGGGGGCCCACTTAAGTCTGAAGGCGGTGGACTTCTGGGACTCGGAGGGCCCGCTCTCGTACGTGTTCTCGTACACGACCCCCGCAGAGCCCCACGTGGACCGGGCGCTGTCCCTGACCCCCTCCACGGCGTCGCAGCTGGACACCACCGTCCCCCACGTGGTCCATTGCATGAACCTCCTCTTCAAAGTGACCGCCTGCGACTGCTCCGGAGGCTGCAGCTCCGCCACCGCGTCGCTGGAGGTGCTGCCGATGCAGGTCACCCCCCCCTCCCCCCCTCTGCCCGGCAGCGCTCGGCTGCAGACACTCGGCGGTGCACAACACAAAGCGGCCCTTGGCTCAGAGATGTAATGTGCGTTGGGGGGCAGCACCGCCGTCCCTCGGGAGCTACCGGACCCAGTGCAATTGGGGGCCTGCAGACTGAATTCCGTTGATTTTCTGTTGGTTTTGGTGGCGGCCGTTGGTGACTGTACGTGCGTGTGTGTGCGTGTGTGTGTACTGGGCCTCCCCCTCGTTCGGATTGTCCGTCAATCGCTGCTGACCACACGTGCCCTGTGCTCTAGAACATCTGCGTGTTGTTGCGCACGTCTGTGTGCACGTGTGTGTCTGACGGGATTCGTTAGCGACCAGTGCTGTGCTCTGCTTGTCATGCCTGTTCCTCTCGCTTCAATCGTGCGCGCGTGCGTGCGTGCGTGCGCGCGCGCGCAGCGTCCCATCCGTACAAAAAACACATCACCCTCCCCTGGCTACAGATGAAAGAACAGTGAGGCAAGACCTGTCACTGCATAAGGAAAGACTCCTGTGCACTACCCATCAGCTGCCTGTGCATCTCAGTGGGAATGAAACGAACCGGTTCCGCGCCTGACCTCATGACCACCATCGGTTGAAGCACGGGTGCACCATTTGTCTCATTGCTACTTGCAGAAAGGCGCCTCGCCACAAACAATGATTTTGTATTGATTGGCCTCCCTCCAACCGCCGCCAACTGCCAGCGACCAACCGCCAATCGCCAACGACTGCCAACCGCCATCAACCACCAATACCCAACCACCAACCGACACCAACCACCACCAACTGCCAACCGCCAGTCGCCAACCGCCAACCGCCAACCGCCCACTCCCGCTTTTTGCAGTGCTCTGTTTGTCGCGTTGACCGTGTGTGTTTGTCTGTGTGTGCGAGACACATGCCACACTGGAGGCGCACAGGGGGGGGGGGCGGCCTGAGTGACCATCACCACTGGTGTACTGGAACCAGGGCACACATAAAAGTTCGCAACATTCTGATCCAAAGTCACGAAATGGAAACATGGCATACACGAATTTGGCCATATTGGTGACAGATAATTGGTGCCGCGTCGGGCTTGTGGTGTGTCGGGGTGTGGTGTGGGGGGCTTGTGCTGATGCCAACCCCCCCCCCCCCCTGGGGGGCAGGAGTGGATGGTGTACACACTGGGCGCACAGGAAACACATTACCAACCACCAGACCCATGAGGACATCAGCAATAATGAGAATTTTGCCCACAACTCTTCGGCAGCACAAGAGGGAAAACAAACAAGGAACGGTACAATACCCCAGGCCCCTTGCCCCCCCCCCCCCCGCTGATGGTGTACACCTCAGCACGGGCCGTCCCCCGACCCGGAGCGTCCCCTCCACATCGAACAAGGAGACGAAATGATCCACGTTTCTTGGCCTTTCTGCCCCCTGTACCCTCCGCCCCCCTGGCCCTTGGTGTGGCAGGGGGAGGCAAACCAAAGTTTGTCGGAGTGCGAGAGGCCAATCGGCACCGCCCAAGTCAAACAACCCACTGCCTAGGCCTTGTGCCACCCCCCCTCCCTTTGCCATCCCTGTGTCTTGGGGGGGGGCAGTGCTTGTGGTCGATAAAACTCGCCTTCGGATGTTGTCTTCCTCGTTTTTGAAGAGCAGAACCACAAAGCCCCTCTCAAACTCTTCAGCACCGCTGCAGAGGCACGTAAAACAGAAGTCCCACACTTCCAAAGGCCATCCCCTCCTCAAACCCCCAAACCCCCGGGACGTGCCCTTCGCCACACGGACCGAGCCCAGTGGCGACCCCCCCCCCCCTTTTGGTAGGTGGGCGTCCCTCACGTCCTCCGGGCGCTGAAGGCGGTGGCCGAATCGCTGCGGCTCCGGGACATCGACGAGACGCTGCACGCGATCGGACGGCGCTGGTCCTCAACCGCATCGCCGAGGCCCAGGACCTCCGATACACCGAACCCGCCAACTTCACCGCCGCCGTGACCGGGCCTTTGGAGGTCGCCCTCGCCTCCGAGCCCCCCCCAAACGGCACGGCCCCTCTGCCCCGTCCGGCGGTGGTGCGGCGCTGTGCCGTGCTCGAGGGCCTGACGCCCCGCGCCCCGCGCCTCAACGCCCCGGCCCTCGCGGTGCTCTCCCGCGTGGCCCTCGGCGTGGCCCGGGACGCGGGGCCCGAGTGCAGGCGGGCGGTCGCGGCGGCCGCCCTCGCGGTGCTCGCCCGCCTCCGGCCCGCGTCAGGGCCCCCCTCCGTCGCGGTGTTGGGGGAGACGGCCGCGGCCTCCGCCATCGCGAAGTACAAGGCCCTCGCGGCGGCAGGGGCGTGAGACGATGGCGGGGCTGGCGGCGGCGGTGGCGGAGGACGCGCTGCCGGGGGACCGCACGCACCTCTTCGTTGGGGGCGGCGGCGTTTGGCTGAACCTCAGCACCGTCCAGGCCCTGCCCTCGGACGCGGTGGTCTTGGAGGGGGCGGGGGCGGCCGTGGCGCTGCCGTCGGACTGGCCCCGGCGGAGGTGTGTGCCCCCCTCCCGTGCCCCCCCTCTTCTTGTGTCCCGTGGGTCTGTGCGGTCGTGTGGCGCTGCGCTGCGGGTGCGGCCGGTGGGGGGGCGGTGGGGGCTGCTCCGCACGCGTGCGTCTTGGGTCTTGGGGGTGTGTGTGTGGGGGGGGGGGGGGTGGCTCTGTCTGCCATGCCCTCATCCCCCGCCCGCCTGATGCGTGGCCCCCCCGCCACCCGCCACTCAGTTTGCCTCTGTACCACTGAGCCACACCTCTGCTCTGCACGGCCCATGGGCATGTGCCCTCCTCTTCTCCCATGTTCCAAGGCTCTGCCCTTCGCCGATGTACCCCCCCCCCCCCCGACCGCCAGGGGGCCCTTCAGGAAATGGATTTTGTTTTTGTTAAGGACCGCCTCCTCAGGGACCGCCCCCAAGAGACAACCAACCGCCCACTGCCCACCGCCCACCGCCCACCGCCCGACGCCCACCGCCCGACGCCCACCGCCCGACGCCCACCGCCCGACGCCCACCGCCCACCGCCCACCGCCCACCGCCCACCGCCCACCGCCCCGACGCCCACCGCCCACCGCCCGACGCCCACCGCCCGACGCCCATCGCCCACCGCCCACCGCCCACCGCCCACCGCCCACCGCCCACCGCCCACCGCCCGACGCCCACCGCCCACCGCCCACCGCCCACCGCCCACCGCCCATCGCCCACTGCCCACCCGCCCGCCGCCCACCGCCCACCGCCCACCGCCCATCGCCCACCGCCCACCGCCCACCGCCATCGCCCACCGCCCACCGCCCACCGCCCACCGCCCGACGCCCACCGCCCGACGCCCAACGCCCACCGCCCACCGCCCACCGCCCACCGCCCGCCGCCCACCGCCCGACGCCCACCGCCCACCGCCCACCGCCCACCGCCCACCGCCCACCGACCATCGCCCACCGCCCGACGCCCACCGCCCGACGCCCACCGCCCACCGCCCACCGCCCACCGCCACCGCCCACCGCCCACCGCCCACCGCCCATCGCCCACCGCCCACCGCCCACCGCCCACCGCCCACCGCCCACCGCCTACCGCCCACCGCCCACCGCCCGACGCCCACCGCCCGACGCCCACTGCCCACCGCCCACCGCCCACCGCCCACCGCCCACCGCCCACCGCCCACCGCCCACCGCCCACCGCCCATCGCCCACCGCCCGACGCCCACCGCCCGCCGCCCACCGCCCACCGCCCACCGCCCACTGCCCACCGCCCACCGCCCACCGCCCACCGCCACCGCCCACCGCCCACCGCCATCGCCCACCGCCCGACGCCCACCGCCCGCGCCCACCGCCCACCGCCCACCGCCCATCGCCCACCGCCCATCGCCCACCGCCCGACGCCCACCGCCCGCCGCCCACCGCCCACCGCCCACCGCCCACCGCCCACCGCCCACCGCCCACCGCCCGACGCCCACCGCCCGACGCCCACCGCCCACCGCCCACCGCCCACCGCCCACCGCCCACCGCCCACCGCCCACCGCCCACCGCCCACCGCCCGACGCCCACCGCCCGCCGCCCACCGCCCACCGCCCGACGCCCACCGCCCGACGCCCACCGCCCGACGCCCACCGCCCGACGCCCACTGCCACCGCCCACCGCCCACCGCCCGACGCCCACCGCCCGACGCCCACCGCCGGACGCCCACCGCCCGACGCCCACCGCCCACCGCCCACCGCCCGACGCCCATCGCCCACCGCCCACCGCCCACCGCCCATCGCCCCACCGCCCACCGCCCACCGCCCACCGCCCACCGCCCACCGCCCAACGCCCATCGCCCACCGCCCGACGCCCACCGCCCACCGCCCACCGCCCACCGCCCACCGCCCATCGCCCACCGCCCACCGCCCACCGCCCATCGCCCACCGCCCACCGCCCACCGCCCACCGCCCGACGCCCACCGCCCGACGCCCACCGCCCACCGCCCACCGCCCACCGCCCACCGCCCACCGCCCACCGCCCGACGCCCACCGCCCACCGCCCACCGCCCACCGCCCACCGCCCATCGCCCACCGCCCGACGCCCACCGCCCGACGCCCACCGCCCACCGCCCACCGCCCACCGCCCACTGCCCACCGCCCACCGCCCACCGCCCACCGCCCACCGCCCACCGCCCCACCGCCCACCGCCCACCGCCCACCGCCCATCGCCCACCGCCCGACGCCCACCGCCGGACGCCCACCGCCCGACGCCCACCGCCCACCGCCCACCGCCCGACGCCCATCGCCCACCGCCCACCGCCCACCGCCCATCGCCCACCGCCCACCGCCCACCGCCCACCGCCCACCGCCCACCGCCCAACGCCCATCGCCCACCGCCCGACGCCCACCGCCCACCGCCCACCGCCCACCGCCCACCGCCCATCGCCCACCGCCCACCGCCCACCGCCCATCGCCCACCGCCCACCGCCCACCGCCCACCGCCCGACGCCCACCGCCCGACGCCCACCGCCCACCGCCCACCGCCCACCGCCCACCGCCCACCGCCCACCGCCCGACGCCCACCGCCCACCGCCCACCGCCCACCGCCCACCGCCCATCGCCCACCGCCCGACGCCCACCGCCCGACGCCCACCGCCCACCGCCCACCGCCCACCGCCCACTGCCCACCGCCCACCGCCCACCGCCCACCGCCCACCGCCCACCGCCCACCGCCCACCGCCCACGCCCATCGCCCACCGCCCGACGCCCACCGCCCGCCGCCCACCGCCCACCGCCCGACGCCCACCGCCCACCGCCCACCGCCCGCCGCCCGACGCCCACCGCCCACCGCCCACCGCCACCGCCCGCCGCCCGACGCCCACCGCCCACCGCCCACCGCCCACCGCCCACTGCCCACCGCCCACCGCCCACCGCCACCGCCCACCGCCCACCGCCCACCGCCCACCGCCCACCGCCCACCGCCCATCGCCCACCGCCCGACGCCCACCACCCACCGCCCACCGCCCACCGCCCACCGCCCATCGCCCACCGCCCGACGCCCACCGCCCGCCGCCCACCGCCCACCGCCCACCGCCCATCGCCCACCGCCCGACGCCCACCGCCCGCCGCCCACCGCCCGCCGCCCACCGCCCACCGCCCACCGCCCACCGCCCACCGCCCACCGCCCGACGCCCACCGCCCGACGCCCACCGCCCACCGCCCATCGCCCACCGCCCACCGCCCACCGCCCACCGCCCACCGCCCACCGCCCGACGCCCACCACCCACTGCCCACCGCCCACCGCCCACCGCCCACCGCCCACCGCCCATCGCCCGACGCCCACCGCCCACCGCCCACCGCCCACCGCCCGACGCCCACCGCCCACCGCCCACCGCCCACCGCCCAGCGCTAACACACGGTGTGTCCACGGGCTTTTTCAAAAAAACTGTGTAGCGGAGCACTGTCCTTTTCCCGTTAAGGACCGCCCTGCCCCCGCCCCCTGCGCCGCCGCGCGGACCGCGGGCCGTGCCCCGATGCCGCGGGTTTGGGTGCGCCGCCCCAGGGCCCAGTGGACCGCGGGGGGAGTGTGTGTGTGTGTGTGTGTGTGTGAGTTGTGATGTGAGGCCC